>CAUYLG010005958.1:0-11267 GCA_963573385.1 Cacajao melanocephalus | reverse complement strand
ATTTTTCTCAGTATCATATTACACCTGTTTTAAAAGTGACCGCATAATTGGAAATAAATCACTCCTCAGCAATTGCATAGCATTTCACAGGTTTAAATAAAATATTGGTTGGCTGCTTGTTTGTTATTTTCGTCTCTTATTCCTTCCTGTCTCCATTGTTAAGCACAATTATTGGCATAATAGAGGTTTTTAATACCCATTTTTAGACTGCATTCTAGCCTGGGCAATAGAACAAGAATCCCGTTCTCTCTCCCTCTTTCTCTTCCTCTTTCTCTGGTACATTCTTTTTTTTCTTTCTTTCACTCTCACTTTCTTTCCTCTCCTTTTCTTTCTTTCAAAAAAAAAAAAAAGAAAAAACTTAAGAATCAGATAAACAAATTAATATTTTAAAGTTAAGAGGGTGAAAATATTCTTATAATCATAATAAACAATTTATTGCAAATTTTATGATATAATTTTATTTTTTATGGTCCAAAGGAAGATAAAGTTGATATCAGGTACTCTGCTTCAGATCAGGCAGTTTGAGTGAGTTAACATACAGAAAGGACATTTAAGAAGAACAGAAATGTTGTCTGTCATGTCATGGAGGGCACATAATATATACTTTTATATAAATTAATATGCAGTCTTCGAATTAATAATTAGAACATGTGAATCCTTACAATGAACAACAATGAACTACCTTTGGAAAATGGGAAAACTATTTAGATTAGAACTTAGATTTTTTAAAAAATTCTGATTCTGCCTATTCATATAATACACTATGGGTTGACAGATTAAGCCCCTATTTCTTTCCTGTCTCTCCCAGGCTTTTACTATAAAGCTATAAATTCAACTGCTCACACTCCAACTTTCCAAAATTCCTTGCTGTAGAATATGTTCTCACATAAGTCTGCTGATTCTGTCTTTTCCCTTTAACATTTTCTACTTCCTCTTGCCTGGAAAATGATGTGAGGCCTAGAAATATGGCAGCCTTCTTGTGACAAGAGGCAAAAGAATATGTATGTGGAAACCTGAGAAACAGTCTGGGTCCTTTTGGGCATAATTAAGAGACAGTGACAGCCCTGGGTTGAAGACTTTTAAATATGTTGTTATAGTAGACAAAGCATTGTGTATTTAAGCCTTGCATGGTTTCTGTTACTTATAGATGAATCCATATCTAACTGGGAGAGGTCAGGCATCATCTTGTTATCTTTTATTAGATCCGTTTCTTGGTCTGGGATTCCAATGAGGCAGACTCTGGGCCAAGGACTCAAGTGACATATTTGATTTCTGACATGATGCTAGGAAATATCCATAGAGAGTTTAAAAGCATAAAAAATATGCAATGGAGTGATCCAGATGTCCATCAGTTGTGGCGATAAAAATCTTGCTGTTACACTACTTCTAGGCAATTTGAAAATATTTGAGAGCAAATAGAAATGGCAATTAAAAATTATGTAACACCGTTAGCCTAACAGACAAAACTGGGAGGGAAAAAAATCACTGTTGCCACAAAATATAAAAATAATTGATTACTTCAGATTTAAGTTGTTAGCACTCATCTGAGGCGATTTAATTGAGAGCATGAGTCTACAAAGCAGGGATGCAAATCAATTAAGAGGCATTATCCAGAAAGTTGCAATGCATAGCTGGAGCTCAACCTCACCAAAGAACTCTGAAAGGCAGGGTAGAACATGTCTCAGAGTTATCCACACAGAGAGGCAAAGAAGCTGGGGTATTTGTTTACCATCTTATCATTTATCAATGCTAGATTGAGCACTGTTTTCGGGACATTTACTCTCCAGCTTTAATTACCTTCCTTTGCACACTGGATTGGCATGCTACCATGGGGGAAAAGACATGATGTTAGGCAGAGGGTCACAGCTGATCATGGTAAGCAGCCTCCAGGGTAGGATATTAGTATTAAGCACATATGGGCACTGCACCAACAGCATGTGCTCAAGTCCACCATTTATACTAGTCAAGTGACTCATGCCCCAGAGTAAATACTCTCTAAATACCCTGTATTCCTGACTCTGATTTTTCAATATGGTAGCATGTTCCAATTTCTAATGAAGTGTACAGTAGAAGACTCAGAAGAAAAGCTGTAGTTCCACAGCTGGGGATACTAGTTACTGTACTGTGCTATTACTAACATTGTAGTTTATATTCACCACTTCCTTTTACCTTTCACTCTTAATTCCACTCACCTTTGCTGCTTTTGGTTCATGAGGCAACTCATACCTTTATTTCTGAGACTATAGTTCCTTTTTTTTTTTTTCAGACAGAGTCTTGCTCTGTTGCCAAGCGCCAGGCTGGAGTGCAGTGTTGATATCTTGGCTCACTGCAATCTCCGCCTCCTGGGTTCAAGCAATTCTCCTGCCTCAGCCTCCCGAGTAGCTGGGACTACAGGCGCACACCACCACACCCAGCTAATTTTTGTATTTTTTAGTAGAGACGGGTTTTCACCATGTTGGCCAGGATGGTCTTGATCTCTTGACCTCCTGATCCGCCCGCCTCGGCCTCCCAAAGTGCTGGGATTACAGGCGTGAGCCACAGCACCAGGCCTGAGACTGTAGTTCATAAAATTGACCATATACACTTACCACCTGGTATGGTCACTGATATAGTTTGGATGTGTGTTCTTGTCCAAATTTCATATTGAAGTATAATCCCCAGTGTTGGAGGTGGAGCTGGTGGGAGGGACGGGATTGGATCATAGGGGCAGATTTCTCAAGAATGGTTCAGCACTATACCCCTTGGTACTGTCCTCATGATAGCGAGTGAGTCCTTCTGAGATCTGATAATTTAAAAATGTGCAACACATGCCCCATCACTCTTTTGTTCCTGCTCCGGCCATGTGATATGCCTGCTTTTCTTCACCTTCCACCATGATCGTAAGTTTCCTGAGTCCTCGCCAGAAGCCAAAAGATGACAGCATCATTCTTCCTGTACAGCCTGCAAAACTGTGACTCAGCTAAACCTCTTTTCTTTATGAATTACCCAGTCTTAGGTATTTCTTTATAGCAATGTGAGAATGGAATACTACTGACAGCCAAGGAAGTATGCTTATAAATTTTCTGAGTTCCTGACATACTCTTTCCTAAACCTATTATGTAAGAATAATCCTATCTCCTAATGCTAATAAGGGACAATTACTCAGTCTAGTAATGTTCTTCTTTGCCTGTTAATCTACTAGCATCAGGAGACTAAAATTACCAGGTGGCAGTAACAGATCCAGGGTTAGCAGAAATTTTTCTATGCTCCTTGATATAAGCCTACCTCCTGAATTCCTAAAACCAGGACATCTAGTTCAGCAGAGCCTAGAGCTGCAGTGATGGGAAGCACAAACTTTCAAAAGAGTAACTGGAAGTGATAAAGAGAAACACATCACTCCTACTTACACCCCTTGGTGTTTTGAAGCATGGTGTTCTAAATCATCAGAGTTCTCTAAATGAAAGTGATATAATGCCTTCAATAGAATACCTTCTGTTAGTCACTTGGTGACAAGTTGATTGCATTTAACCTCACATATACTCAGTAAAAAGACAATTCATTTCATTGGTATTGTAAGTATTTACAATAAGGGTAGTTTTTCTGCCTAAAATACTTCAACCACAACCAAAGTCCAAGGATTCACAGAATATTGGATTTGTTGTCGTGAATAAATGGAGTTATCTTCACTTTCTGGTGAAAAATTTATGACAATGGAGCTTGACCATGGATTTACTAAAGCCATCATGATCTATGCACCTCAAAAGCTGCCAGCTACATAGAATTTTGGAATTGCTTCATAGAGGCAGAGTTAGGGTTTTGAGGAATTCGTGTTTTCTACCCCTAAAACATTGGGCTCTGATTTCCTGAATATCAGGGTCTCCTTGCTGTCAATCTGACCTTAATGCCTATTCCAATAATTGTATCCATATCTCTGATAACTGACACGAAGTTCAGCTAGATGACAGAAAAATGCTCTGGTGGTCTGTAGCACTGTAGGGTGAATATGGTTAACAATAATTTAGTATACGTATACATTTTCAAAAAGTTAGAAGAAAGGATTTTGAATGTTAACACAGCCTTTAAAATTATGGGTTGCTACCATTCTCATTAATAGTAGGGAGCCCAGTTCTATAACAACATTCCCTGTAATTAAATAATTCCTATTTTCCAACAATATTGATGTGTCCTTCACTGTCATATCCTCTCCCTCTTTACAGGAAGGTGTGCCCATTGAGCTCCACCCAAGAACAAAGTCAAATGGTTGATTCTCTAGTATTACATAGTAAAGGCTTTCTAATGTATATTACCAAGACTCTTAATACTTCTCTAATACTCTTCAAGAAAGTTCTGGAAAATCAATCTCATTTACCATGGGTGATTTTTTTCCAAGTGCAAAGACGCCACTCCAACAGAATATTAGGAACATCTTGAAGGATCTTGGCCAGCACCTTAATCTTGAATCTCAGGAGAGTACCCCGTTTCATTAATTCTCCCTTACCCTGCCTTATAATCTGCTCCATCCCACTAGCACTATTATCATTAAGTTTCAAGTGTCTTCTCCCAGTTTCTACTGTACAGAGATTACTCCCTTTCCTCCTAAAATACTGAAATTTCCCCCAGGATGTCTGCATTCCAAGTTTCAGTGATCATTTCTTCTCTAGTAAGGCCCCGTCATTAGTGTAGGATCCTCGCCAGGGCTGTGAATTCAACTCACTTTGTGCTTCTCTCAGGAGTTTTCCCTCCTACTATTGGAAATGAGGGTCTTTGTAAGTGTGGCCATGTGTTTTTCCGGCTATCTCACCAAGCTCTAAGTTGGGAGGCTCCTGTAGGTCCATCACTTTTATACTAAAGGGTTTTTATTGCAGTTAACCTCTGCCAATCAATGTCAAATCTTTATAATTACCATTACACCATATTTCCCAAGGGCTAGAGGTTTTGCCTGGATTAAGACATCCTCTTCTCCCACTAAACATTTTTAATGCACCACGGGTAAGAGTATTGGTCTCTTTATAAGAGAAATTATAAACACATGACTTAGTACCTGTAATAGGGCCCTTCTTGCCCTCTGGCTGGTGACTAATCCAGCTCCAACTTATGTTTGAGGATTTGCTTCTACAACCATTTTTTTTTTGCACCAATTGTCTTCGGACATCCCTAGAAAGACTCACTGAGGGAAGTGTGGGTACTTTATTTGAGAGATAATCTGGGAGGCACCATCAGAGGAGTGGGACAATCTGATAAAAAAGGGAATGAGGCCATAAAAGCTGGGTGACCAAAGCCAGTTACCAAATTGAGCCAAGTGGGCTCAATCCTGTTAGGGCACTCAGGAGAGATGACATTATCCCATTCAAGGGATCAGAAAGCTGAGCTATTTGCCCACTGTCTCCCCTGTCACTGATTGAAGCATTAACTTTCTGGCCCTTTCAGCCTGCCTTGTGCATGGGTTAAGCATGTTCCCACAGCTAGACTGAAGCCCGCAAGCAGGAAGCCACAGTTGTTCACAGTAAGCAGCCTTCAGGGTGTGGATGTGTGTACAGAAAGGACATAAAGAGACACTGCTTACATCTGCTCCAACAAGGAACATTTTTCTCGTAAGGCTGGGAAGGGTATGGTTATGCCAGATGGAGAAATCTACCTTTGGATATATGCCTAGTCAAAATAGAGAACTGTATACACAATGTGACGGGAAGTGCCCTAGAATTATTTTCGCTAAATATGTCATAACAACTCTCCCCTTGTTCTAGTGTCAGAAATTCTTCTATTTAAAACATTCCTTCAGCCTAGACTTTTGATACCTTTGTTAAAAACTAAATTATACTTGTGCATTAGAAGTATAAGAAAAAATCATGCATTAGACCATTGTAGCAATAAATGTAATATACAGAACAGAAAAATGATGGTGTCAGTTTAATTACTAAACTAAAAGTAGGTTCTAGCATTACAGCACAAAACTCATACTATCTCTTTAAAAGCCAAATATTTGGAAATATTCCTAATTCAATAAAAAAGTTACATTGATTTCAGACATAGATTCCAATCAGTCTGTTAAGCTCACTAACTAGTTATATAACTCATTTCACAATAATAGCCCACGGCACATATTTAACAGTTTACAATGCACAATTTTGTTTAATACACAACAAATGGTGGCCAATACTCTCTCCTCTAAAGGACTTTTCTCTCCTTCTACCATCCAATGACCAGATGCATATCCAAGTATAAGGTGCTATGGCATAAGTAAGAACATATTTTGTTCTTTGATAGATTCAATTTGCGTCTTTCTTGAGAAGTTAAAGAGTGAAAAGATTCTCTCTTTTACGTGACCTATTGGGTAGGCTTGGTTTTGCCTTATTTTCAGTTTTCTCTATTTTACATCATTTTGCTTTGAGAACCTGTTTACTCTATGTTGTTTCTTGCACCTACTACAGTTAAATAATCATGAAATTACCTTTATCTTGAAGGGCAACTACTTTCAAAAGGCTGAAAAGGATCACAGTAGAGAAAAGGGAAAGGAGGTATGTAGTGTTCAGCATAGCACATCTCTGCTCTAGGCCATGGGGAGAAAAGTCTCTGCAGAGGACATTTGCCATATTTGAGTCTGTCTGCATCATCCAGGGTCCCAGATAGAAACAGATGGCACATTCAAATTAGGATAATTTGAAAAGGATTTAATTAAGGGGCAATTTGCAAAAATGAGAGTAGAGTATAAAGAAACCACAAGGGATTGTGCTGCATCTCATGCCATTACCACCCACAGACTTGAGGGAGTAAAGATGGGGAACAGTTATAGGATCCCAGTGACCCAGAAAGCTGGGTTGAAAGGACCTCCTGAAGAAGCTAACATTTCATTTAAGGGATGCAGCAAGCCCATGGGGACCCTGTAGTGAAGGAAACAAAAGAATTAATACCCTGATCTTTCTCTCCTCACCCACTGATCTTCCACCTGGGCTTTCTGTTGGCTGACCCCAGCTGAGACCAGTCAATAAGTGGATGGGTTGATGGATTTTGTGTAAGTCTAAAACTCAGATCATAGAGCAGGGTGCAAAAGAATGGAGGTGCAGATCTGAAAAAGGACTGGAATACTTCTAGCTCACAGCCCTTATTTGTATTCAGGGAAATCCACCAATGCACTAATTTGGTAGAATTTAGGAACCATCTTCCAATAAAGAAGCTAAAAAAATTAGACATTTGCTTTTTCTGGTTCCTGGAAGCTATGCTTGGTCAATCAGATGCTTGTGTCAGGGAAATAGAGCAATTTTGAATTAATTCTGGCTGCCTAGGGGAAGCAGTCGTGGTGGTGCCAGCAGAAGCCTCCACAGTCTAGGGGCAGCAGAACCAGTGGCAGAATCCAGTGTTCACTGGTGGCAGCTATGCCTTCCATCTAGGGGTGTTCTCCTTAGATGACCTTGACCCTGGTTCTAGCTAGTTAAGTTTTCTGAGCTTTTCTGAGCCTAGTTCTCCAGCCTTCCTGTTATATCTGGTGTGTGTGTGTGTGTGTGTGTGTGTGTGTGTGTGTGTGTGTGTGTGAAAGAGAGAGAGAGAGTGTGTGTATTTCAAATAAATTGCTTGGCAGCTTAAATTCATCAGAGATTATTGGTGTTTTTAGAGTAAAGTACTCTGATTAACGGGAAAAAAATATGCTACCATGAGTGGGTTGCAGAGGTGACGCTGCAGTGGCTACCATGATACACACAGGCGGCACAGGGTTGTATGTCAAGTAGCTAAACCTTAAACAAACTTGGTAAATAAGAAGGAATCTGGAATTGCTCATCTTGCTTATTTAGAGCTGAAAACAAACAAACCAAAAATCCATCTAGCAGTCTGGGAGGAGAAACTCAATACCCAGCATGAAGCTGCACATCCACGATTCATATTTCACCTACAGTAATCTGGAACAAACAGGCCATTGAAGGCATTGAGAAACTGAGCAACTGCCATCTAACAATACGCCAGGAAAAAGGCGTTCAAGGACGGCAGGGTGAGCAGATGCTTCTCATGGCACTGGATAGTTGAGAGAAAAACAACGAGCAGCAGCCTAAATCCCTAAATACTTAGCTTAAGCAACAGACTGAAACCCAGGAAATTTCTGCAATTAAGCTAAACAATTGTTTACCATTTTCAGGGGCAGAACTGAGATGGGAGGAAAATGGACATTTGAGATAACAGTGAATATCTCAATTTGAAATCATATTCATCGGTCTTCTCCCACATTCTCTAAGTGCTTTAGCTTCCTTCTTCCCAGCTGCTGATGTGTCTACAGTAGGAGTCTGAAAGTGAGGTGCATCATTGAAAACCATAATGGGGAAAGGCATTAGTGTGCGGAGTGGGAAGTAAAGGCAGGGAGCCTCTGGAAGCTGAGATAAATGTAGCAGCAACCAGTAAGGGAAGAAAAAAGACAGCTGGGAACCTCTATTGTCAAGGAAGATGAGGAGACAGCTGAGAGAGCCACTTGTATTTATTCAGGAAGTTATTTTATTTTAGCAAGGGATTGCCTAAAAAGGAGAATTAAAAAGTAATAAATTGGGGAAGAGAAGTATAAATCTATTTTCACCAATATATAGTCCTCCTGAATTTATCTAAATAATATCATGGTATTCTTATAAGTTTTTAAGATGGTTACTATGGACAAAAAGCTTTATTTATATAGATTTTAGAAAATAAAAATATTTTAACTTATTTACCAATTCTCCATAAAACAGAGCTATATTTTATTCTTTATTAGAACTGTGCACCAATGACATACCTTTTAAATGTAAGTGGTCCAGGGATTGTCTTTTGTGGATTCCTCATTTTCTGATATTTTTCTTTAAATTGAGCACTGACTTTACAGTATTACAATAATTTTTGTGAAAATATACATTGTAGCCAATTGTCAAAAAATAGAGAATAGTTTAATCATTAAATTCATTGTGATAGAATATTATGATATTTATCTAAAATTAGCATAAGCACTACTTAAATGTAAATGCTTTCATATATAATGTTTGAATCCTGTAAAAAAAATGGGAGCTGAGGTCAAACTTTCAACGAGGAAATGTAACAATTAAATAAGCAATATTAAATTTTAAATGTATAGTAGATTTGAAATATCACTAATATCAGTCAGTAAAGTTCAGATGTTCAGAAACAGACTTTTTTTTTCAACTCAATCCAAGCTCCTGACCATTCCACCCCTCCTCACCTCATACAGACATCTTCATTGAATCCATTTGATGTTTTCTCTCTCTCCAGCTCTGGGTTATTTAAAACAAACACCATCTTGTTTAAATTCCATCCCAACCTCTTAGTTGCTTCACTTAACTCCTGACCACATACTCTTGAGAGATCACTTATCCTGGGGAACTTCAGCTGGGACTGAGCATGACTCTGCCCTGAGCTACTCCTGGCAGAAGAGTCTCTGGTATGACCTTTTATGGTAGAGGAGAAGCCCTGGGTCTCTGCTTCTCATGAAAACACGGGTCCCTCTGCCCCACATGTTTAGCTGGTGGCTTTGCACAACCTCCCTGATGGAGCCTTTAATGAGATTCTCTTCTATGCTACATTTAGTTACTCACAAACACATGAACATCACTCTTAGCCTTCTTGGGCCTAAAGGAATTTCTGGATTGCTTCCATGCTACTCTAGTAAAATGGGAATCTCAGGGGACGATCTTGGACCACTCTTACGACTAGACTGCCTTCACCATGGAGCCATATTTCTTGCTTCTCCATCCATATTTCTGTATGGTAGGATATCTTTATGAGTTGTGACTGTCAGCTATAAAACAGCCCTGGTTTTCTTCTAGTTCTGAAACCCCACAACTCCGTAATACTAGGAATGACAGATGCCAGAGTACATCTATCCCCTTTCTTTGAGGAGTAGATGAGTAGGGGCAAGATAAATCTCTCTCACATTTTCCTCTGCTTCCTCAGAACTCTACACCAGAATTTCTCAGCAGCCTCACTATTAACATCTTGAGCTGGATAATTCTCTGTGGTTGGTGAGAGTGTCCTTTGCATTATAAGATATTTAACAGCAACCTTGGCTTCCACCCACTAAATAATACTCTAGTGACACATACCCCAGTTGTGACAACCAAAATGTCTCCATAATCCCTTAGGGGAGGCAAAATCACCAACCCACACCCATTGAAAACTGCTGTTCCATACAACTTCCACTAGTATAAAGGGCTTGTGTATTTGTGTTGCGTGTATGTGTGTGTGTGTGTGTGTGTGTGTCTGTGTATCTATATATATGAGTTGTGATATATAATATGGGTGAAAAAGAGAAGATGGAAGCTTGCTCTGTCTGTTAAAATTTCTACATGTCTGTAATGTCTCATCACTCAGTGGTGATGTCATTTATAACCTAATACCATAGAACATCTGGATATTCTCTTTCTTCAGCAGTAGACCGTCTCTGAAGAACATTTGGAAGATCTGCACAATTCAGTAAACCAGTATTTTCCAAATGACCAATGAATAATGTTATAAAATATAAAACACAAAATGTTAATGTAATCAAGTATAGAAAATCCATCCATGCCTATAATCTCAGCACTTTGGAAGGCTGAGGCGGGTGGATCACCAGGTCAAGAGATTGAGACCATCCTGGTCAACATGGTGAAACCCCGTCTCCACTAAAAATACGAAGATTAGCTGGGCATGGTGGCACGCGCCTGTAGTCCCAGCTACTCAGGAGGCTGAGGCAGGAGAATTGCTTGAACCCAGGAGGCAGAGGTTGAGGTGAGCCGAGATCATGCCATTGCACTCCAGCCTGGGTAACAAGAGCGAACCTCTGTCTCAAAAGAAAAAAAAAAAAGAAACTCCATCAATGTTTTCAGGTTTCACATCGGAACTAAGAAACTACTACTCTCAAATTCTTGTGCAGGATCAAAGCAGAATATTCACAATTATCTGAAAAGGCTATTAAAATATTCCTTGCTTTCCAACTACTCATCTATGTGAGCTGAATGTCCTAAATATTATTTAACCAAAAGAACATATCACAACAGACTGAGTATAAAAGCAGATAAGAGAATACAGCTGTCTTCTATCATTTTCCTTAAGTTAGACATTAAAGAAATTTGTAAAATTGTAAACCAGCTCAGCCGGGCGCGATGGCTCACACCTGTAATGCCAGCACTTTGGGAGGCCGAGGTGGGTGGATCACGAGGTCAAGAGATCGAGACCATCCTGGCCAACATGGTGAAACCCCGTCTCTACTAAAAATACAAAAAAATTAGCTGGGCGTGGTGGCGCGCGCCTGTAGTCCCAGCTACTCAGGAGGCTGAGGCAGGAGAATTGCT
>CAUYLG010005956.1:0-16624 GCA_963573385.1 Cacajao melanocephalus | reverse complement strand
AGTGGCTGGTACTGGTTGTTCCTTTCTATGTTTAGTGCTTCTTTCAGGAGCTCTTGTAAGGCAGGCCTGGTGGTGATGAAATCTCTGAGCAATTGCTTGTTCATAAAGGATTTTATTTCTTCTTCACTTATGAAGCTTAGTTTGACTGGATATGAAATCTAGATTGAAAGTTCTTTTCTTTAAGGGTGTTGAATATTGGCCCCCACTCTCTTCTGGCTTGTTGGGTTTCTGCGGAGAGATCCACTGTGAGTCTGATGTTCTTCCTTTTGTGGGTAACCCAACCTTTCTCTCTGGCTGCCCTTAGTGTTTTTTCCTTCATTTCAACCCTGGTGAATCTGATGATTATGTGCCTTGGGGTTGCTTTTCTTGAGGAATATCTCTGTGGTGTTCTCTGTATTTCCTGGACTTGAATATTGGCCTGCCTTGCTAGGTTGGGGAAGTTCTCCTGCAAAATGTCCTGAAGAGTGTTTTCCAGCTTGGATTCATTCCCTCCGTCACATTCAGGTGCTCCTATCAAATGTAGATTAGGTCTTTTCACATAATCCCTTATTTCTTGGAGGCTTTGTTAATTTCTTTTTACTCTTTTTTTCTCTAATCTTGCCTTCTTGTTTTATTTCATTGAGTTGATCTTTAATCTCTGATATCCTTTCTTCTGCTTGGTCGATTCGGCTATTGAAACTTGTATATACTTCACAAAGTTCTTGTGTTGTGTTTTTCAGCTCCATCAGTTCATTTATATTTTTCTCTAAGCTGTTTATTCTCATTAGCATTTTGTCAAACCATTTTTCAAGGTTCTCAGTTTCCTTACATTGGGTTAGAAGATGGTCTTTTAGCTCACAGAAGTTTGTTATTATCCACTTTCTGAAGCCCGTCTCTGTCAATTCATCAGACTCATTCTCCATCCAGCCTTGTCCCTTTGCTGGTGTGGAGTTGTGATCCCTTGTGGGAGGAGAGGCATTCTGGTTTTGGGTGTTTTCATCCTTTTTGCACTGGTTTCTTCCCATCTCTGTGGATTTATCTACCTGTGGTCTTTGTAGTTGGTAACTTTCGGATGGGGTCTCTGAGTGGCTGTCCTGTTTGTTGATAATGAAGTTATTTCTTTCTGTTTTTTAGTTTTACTTCTAACAGTCAGGCTCCTCTGCTTTAGGACTGCTGGAGGTCCACTCCAGAACCTGCTTGCTGGGGAACACGTGTGGTGGCTGCAGATCAGTAAGGGTTGCTGCCTGTTTCTTTTTCTGTTATCTTTGTCCCTGAAGGATACCCGCCAGATGTCAGCCTGAGCTCTCCTTTATGAGGTGTCTCTTTGGATATACAGGGCTTGGGGACCTGCTTGAGGAGACAGTTTGTCCCTTATAGGAGCTCAAGTGCTGAGCTGTGAACTCCATTGTTCCATTGAGAGCTGCTGGGCAGGTACATTTAAATCTGCTGCAGCAGAACTCATAACCGCCTCTTTTTCCCAGGTGCTCTGTTCTGAGAAGGTGGGGCTTTATTTATAAGTTCCTGATGTGCTGCTGCCTTTTTTCAGAGACGCCCTGCACAGCGAGGAGGTAGCCTAGTCACAGTCTGCCCACAGAGGCATTGCTGAGCTGTCGTGGGTTCTGCCCAGCTGCTGTGTGAACTTCCTTGCGGTTTTGTTTATAGAGGTATAGTTAGAACTGCCTCCACAATAGTGGTCTGCCTCAGTAATGGTGGACTGCCTCGATAGTGGAGGAGTGCCTTGGTAATGGCGAACACCCTTCCCCTCACAGAGCTGGACCATCTTGGGTCCAGCTGTGCTTGCCGTGAAACTCTCAATCCAGAGCCTTTCAGATTGCTGGTCTTTGTGGGGGTGGGACCCGCTGAGCCAGATCACCTGGCTCCCTGTTTCAGTCCTTTTTTCCTTTGAATGGGCGACTCTATCTCCCAGGCGTTCCAGGTGCCAGTTGAAATGACCACCCAGATTTGTGTGAGTTTTTGTGCAGATACCCACTGCGCCAGCTAAAACAGCCATGCTGGAGACTCGTGGCGCTTTTCCGCCCAGGAATCTTCTGGTCTGTGGGCAGTAAAAACTCGTTTGGAAATGTGATCACGCACTCTCTGCGTTCTCGCTGGGAACTGCACTCCAGAGCTGCTCCTATTTGGCCATCTTGGATCCATGTTTTATATTTTCTACAGTGTAAATAGAAATTAATTAATTGTTATTCAATATAGAATCATTATTAGAAATTTTAATTTTTTTATTTCTTCCTCTCTAGCAATATCAATATAATTTTCTCTTTCCTAGTAACATCTAGATATCTAAGTGCTGTCTTCTCTTTTCCTTTACAGCCTATTTTTCATTTAGAGTATATCTTTATCTTTCTATTTTTCATCAAATGCAACTACAGAGTTTTCCTGTGAACCTTAAGTTACAATGGCCCAGAAAGCTGGTGAATATAAAGGCAGGACTCAGGGAAGTCAAAGGAAGACCTCATGGGTACAATACATTGTATGTCTCTGGCTGTTTCTAGGATTGTGCTGACTTTAACACCACCCTTGTTGCATACACACACATACCACTACCACCACCACCAGAAGCAGCAGCAGCAACAAAAATAACAGGCAAAGTCCCAGTCTTCTCTGTTAATATTAAATCAATATGATGAAGAGGTGAAAGTCCAATTAATATCAAGTCCCTTATTAATTGATATGTTTGTTCTTTCTGTTGATCCTCATTGGTCAAAGCTAACAGTGTAAAATAATTTATTGTTTATAAAATGTCATTTATTTTAGATTGTTTTTCTATTCAACACATTAATTCTGAGCTCTAGTAATCTGGGAGATTTCTGGTTAAACATGGGTAAAAACTTACCTCTGCAATTTCTGACTCTTCTCCCATATAACTGGAGAGAGAGAGAGAGAGAAAGAGAGAGAGAGAGAGAAGAGAGAAGAATACATGGATAGACAGATAGACAGATGGCTGTATCATTGGTAGTGCTTCCTTTTGAAGACAAGAATAAATCAATCACCTCATTGTGACATCTGTATTTATTTATTGTAACCTGTATTTAAAAAATATTGTGACACAGAGAAGGTAATTGATATGCCCTGAGGTATATGTTTTGAAATACAATTTCTAACAGAAATCTGAATGAGGACTTACATCTGCCTTCAAACTTCTCCTCCCAGATTGCTATGCTTCATCTTCAAATAGCTACCCAAACTGTGGGCACTTACTCAGTAGTCATTGAGGGAATAGCATTCATTTTTATTTTTATCTTTCAGACTGTAGATAAGACTGCAACCAAATTGATTGATGATGACCATTATGATTCAGAGAACATTGCTGCTATCCGTGACGGGGTATGTCCAAGGGCCTGGAGCTTCTGAGTGCCTGTGCACCAGAATCAGGAAAAGTATTATGGGCATGGTGACCAGGGTGGTCAGTGAATCTCACGTGTTCACACTTGGTTTTGCTGACCATAAGTTTACTCATGGTTTCTGCAGCTGTTAGCCCGGCGGGATGCCCTACGTAAAAGGGCTGCCACTAGACGTAGATTGCTAAAGGATTCATTGCTTCTGCAACAACTGTATCAGGACTCAGATGACCTAAAGAACTGGATCAACAAGAAGAAAAAGTTGGCAGATGATGAAGACTACAAGGTAGGCAGAGTTTTCAGGAGCTAGAGAGACTTATCAGGAGTTCCTTTCATGGAAGCACAGTCTTGGAGTAAAATGAAATTTAACATTTAGCTGGTGAGCCTCATTTTATAGATGACAAAACAGAAGTTCAGAAAAAGTCAATGACTCCCTGAAGGCTATTTATCCAGTTAAATATCAAGGATCTAGATTTTGGTTTTCCTAAACCCTGATGTTCCTCACCTCTTTCCTCTGGCACAATTTCTGGTGATTCTTAGCCAAATGGGGGAAGGTGGCGAATGTTCCTTATTGAGCTGCTTGTTGCCCCTTTCTCCCATTTTCTGCTCCCCTCTGAATCCCTATAGTAGGTAAATATTGTGTCTAACCCCAACGATACATTTACAGTTTCTGAAAACTACTAGGAACTCAAAAGTAACCTAAATATTTGGTATAATATAAACTTATAAAATTTTGCAGCTTGAAGGGAAACAACCCCTTATTTTATAGATGAGGAAACCAGGATCTATTTTGGGAAGTGAGTTGCCCAAAGTTATCCAGTTATTTAGAAGGTGGTTTAACAAAAAGTTGGAATCATGAACTCTGGAGCAGGTAAACCTGGGCTTGAATTTTTGCTTCAGTTTGTTTATGGAAATTGCAGAATTATCTCTGAGCCATAGATTCCTCTTCCTTAGGGATGTACTAACACATATTTTGCACTCGAAAATGTTATGTAATATAGCCCATCATGTATACACATGTATAGTTACAAACTTTCACATTTACCATCAGGGCAAGAATTCGGCTTTTGATTTCTAGGCCAGTATCTATTGAAAGTGTTTATTTTCCTGATATCATTTGGTCTTAATTGTTTACTTCTTATCCTTTTGTCCTTATATCTTGATAGAGCTATGAACATTTTATCCTTGCATTTCATTTTGTGAAGCTTGTTAGTGTGTGTTTGCATTCACTAGATAAGTTACAGCTCCAGTATATGTTTAACAAACAGATCTATATATGGGTCAAATAGATGGAAGGTTCATGTACTAGCTGAGGAATGGAAAATAATTTTTACCTTTTGTGACAGCTCTGATTGTTAGTGTTTGAATGGGGTGTCATATTCAAAATGATCTTCAAGCCATATCTAAGCCTGGTGGAAAAAAAATGCCACATTAGTTTGTCATGTCTGCCACATGTAGAAAGAGGGATTGATTGCATGAGTTTCTCAAATGTTGGACTAAGAAAGTTCTTCCTTTTATCATCTTCTTACTATAGTTAGATTTCCAGTGAGAAGTAACCTCTTATTCTCAAAATTTCTGTCCCTTATTCTTCAAGTAATTATTTTTTTTTCCATCTTATCTTAGGACACACAGAACTTGAAGAGCAGGGTTCAAAAGCAGCAAGCCTTTGAAGAGGAATTGAAAGATAATGAGATCCTGCTCAAAAACATACAGAAAACTGGCCAAGAGATGATTGATGGTGGTCACTATGCCTCTGACCATGTGGCCACTCGTCTGAGTGAAGTTGACAGCCTCTGGAAGGACTTGCTGGAGGCTACAGCACAGAAAGGTAAAAAGCAGAGGTTTTGGTGAAAGGTCATTTTCTAAATTATGTAATCTACTACATTCATCTTTACCACTGTGAATTTATCTGGTGGCCTCTATGAGAAGGTCTACTACACATTTGCTTCCCTGTGTCCTTCTTTTGTTGGTAAATTTTTTAAAATCCAGCCTGAAATTATAACACTACATATTAACACAATTTTATGTTTTCTTCAGGTGTGTAGGGTTTTTAAAGAAATTTTTTTGGCAGAGGCAGATACGCTGAAATTACTTTGCGTTTCCTCACTTTTCCCCCACTTTGTTATTTTTCTTTCCCTTGAACAAATATTCTTGAACCATGAATTTTCTGTATTTTGGTTCTATAAACTAGACAAGATACTATGACCCAGGTTATTACATTAAACATTAAAAGATTGTTAATGTCACATGTGATTTTCCTACAACATTTTATTCTTATAGAGTCTGATGACTTGTTGATTTTTTAAACCTATTTGAAAATGTTTAAGTTCAGCTATAAGCTCTTAAAATAATCCCACATGTCTTCTTGGAGAGTTTTCACTTATATTTTACCTCTTACTTTGGAAAATTAATCAAATTTTAGTAATTAACACAAGTAATATGTTTCCTGTTAGTGTGCCCCTTGTTATAAATATCATCCATAAACATGACTTTTCCCTGATTACAGAAGAAATATATCATACTGATTTTTTTTATAACATCCTTATCTTTGGTTTAGAAAAACAAAATCCAACTTGGCTATGACAATATCTCACTGCTACTCTTCACCATCAGGAGACACAACAATTGCTTTGCAGAAATAATTCAAATAATTGCTATAAAACTGTAGTACAAAATCAATTTGAGCAGAGTGTGAATAAAGACATTTTCTAGAAGATAAAATTGTGGGGAACAGTTGGTGATAAAAGACAGGCACTAAGAGGGGGAAATCAAAGTTCAGTAAAATAATTTTATAAAAAGAAACTTATAAATTTCAAACTGAACCAACCTCATTATGCTTCTCCTAGAAAACAGAGTGTTTGGATTTGAATTTTCTTGAAAAAGAGGTCCAGATAGAGAGTAAAAATCACATAAGTAAACAACCAAGATGGTTAAAATCTGACACTGCAGAACTATACCTTATCAGGCAATATAACTTCTTATTTATTTTGCTTTGAGAACATTACTATATTCAGAAGCAAATATTATCAGAATTCTACAAATTAAGATGACTTTTTGTGAGACACGTGGGACAGTTATATTTTCCTCTTTGCAATACTAAAATATTATATCGATCTTTAAGTTGGAGGAAGGTATATTATAGTGTAAAGAGGAATAGTTATGGTACCTAATGTTTTCCACCTGATGTCTTCTCCCAGGGACCCAGTTGCATGAGGCCAATCAGCAGCTGCAGTTTGAAAATAATGCAGAAGATTTGCAGCGCTGGCTAGAGGAGGTGGAGTGGCAAGTCACCTCTGAGGATTATGGGAAAGGCCTGGCCGATGTGCAGAATCGACTCAGGAAACATGGCCTCCTGGAATCAGCTGTGGCTGCTCATCAGGTGTGTTGTTAGCTCTTTGGCCAGTCATAAGCAATGGGTGCATATTCTGAAGCACACTCATAATAAGTAATTGTTATTATTCAGAGAGCAAAAGAGTGAAGAACCAAAGGTAAAAATTCAAAATTTTTAGTAAACCAACTGCCTTTTCCCCAGATCTCCTCCAATCTAGCCAGTGGTGCTGAGTGCTCAGTGTCTTTGGTCAGAACCTCATGGTTGATGTAAGGCTCTATTACTTTTCTAAATATAAACTCTTCTCTCAATCTAGAAATCTGGATTGTATACACATCCTTATGGGTTATTAGCTATGTGATCTTTGATAGGTCATTTCACTTTTTGCATCTCAGTATCCTCACTATCCTCATCTATAAAATAAGGGCTTGGGTTAAAGTTGTTTTTTTTTTCTTGTTCAGGTATTCTGTGACTCAAAGAGTAAAAATATTTTAAATTCTACCTTTTTTTAAAATAAAGATAATTGAAACCCATAGAAGTAAAGTGATTTTCCCAATGTCACAGTGGAAATTAGAGCCAGTACTATAATAAACAGATGTTTGGTTGCTAGTTTCAGAGATATTTCCTCCAACATCATACCAGACTATTATTTAAAATGAATTTATTCCCAAAGTTCCTAGATCGTGGATATTCTATGGTTTGGAAGAATTCAGTGGAAATCCACTTCCAGCCAACTCAATTTCTCATCCCAGGAATCCTAACTTGTATTTAAAGATTATTCCACCATTCCCTAGAAGATCACACTAACCTGCCTTTCAAAAATACACTTTCATGATGCCTACTCTATGGTCACCTGAGTTAAATGGATAAAACAGAAGAATCTACAGAAAATAGGAAAAAAGTCATTTGTATACCTTTAGAGATGGCTCAATGGGGCTTTAAATAAAGTAAAAGCCTGTAGTAGTAAAATCATACAAATATAGCTTTGAAATCTACCAAGAGAACAGAGTTTCAAAGGATGGAGGGGTACAATTTGTTTAATTTTTTTGTTTAAAAGCAAACAAAAAAGGACATCTTGAAGAAGATAAACTGTATGTGTAAGAACTTAAGAAATAGGAGTGTGTCACACCATTTGGGAAAGTTAGGGTGGCTGATCACCAGGAATTTGAACTTCTAGTGGAGGTAGAGACAAAGAAATGATGCTTGCGAGGGAAATTTTAGACATAGAATGTTAAAGTTGAAAAAGATCTTCAATATTCTCTAGCCCAATGTTTTCATTACATATTGAGGAAACTAAGATCAAAACAGGTGAAAGAGCTTTCCCAAGATCAAACAGCAATGGACTGGCAGCCAAGGATATGACCCAGATATCCTCTCTCCCTCATCAGGTGCATCTTGCACTACGTTAGAGGTTTTCAAAGAGTACAAAAAAATTAGGCTGTAATTTTTTTTATGGAGAAGCGAGTATGTGTTTTAAGAAGTTACTGGTAGTCAGTGTTTTTAAACTTCTCTCCAAATGGAAGAGCCATAGATAAAATCCTTTATAGATTGAGCACTGAACGGCAAAATAGCAAAAATAAAACCAAATGCCTGATGTTTCTCTGTCTCTTGAAGAACTTTTTTAAAATTATGCTTTAAATTCTGGGATACATGTGCAGAATGCACAGGTGTGTTACTTAGTTATACATACGCCATGGTGGTTTGCTGCACCCATCAACCCGTCATCTAGGTTTTAAGCCCCACATGCATTAGGTATTTGTCCTAATGCTCTCCCTCCTTGCTTATGTGCCACTCTCATACCCAACAAATGAATGAGAAAAACAAGCAGATAAAAATCCTGGGTACTGTGTTTCTGCCAGGCCACGTATAGTTTACCTCACTAATAAAAATTTGATGTAATGTACCTATGACATCTATTTTACCATATAGGTATACAACCTAAATTTTATTTCTAGGGAGAGCCTTCAAAATCCTTTAAATTTCTCCTTCTGGGCTTCTGACATTTGTTTATAATATCACATTTCATCTCATAGGTATTGTTTCTGCTATGCAACAAATTTAAGGCTGAGGAGTTTTCCATTTATTTGCAGTTACAGTTTTTTTTAAAGAGAGAGAAAGAATATAGAAGGTGAACTGAGATGGAAAAACACTTCTGCTTTTTCTCTTGGGACCCAATTTATCAATACTCTTAAACAATCAAACTCTGCAGTTCTAATTTTTCTGATTTCCTTGAAGCATTCTATACATATTTTGATATTTCTAAAACATATTTTGAGAACTGCCTTATTACGAATAGCCTCACCTGATGTAGTGGTCCTCAATGTAGCAATCCGTCCAACTCCATTTCACTGATTTAATTAGAGATACTAACACAGTGTGTACGGGAACTGATATTTCCCTGCCCCCTTTTCCACCATGCCAAACTCCTATCACTTCCTACTAAATGATGGGATTTCTTGACATTTGTTCTATTTCTCCCTTAGGATCAGGTGGATACCCTCACAGAGCTGGCTGCATATTTTGAAGAAATAGGCCATCCTGATTCTAAGGACATACGGGCAAGGCAGGAGTCCTTGGTATCCCGATTTGAAGCTCTGAAAGAGCCACTGACTACCCGGAAGAAGAAGCTCTTTGACTTACTCCAACTACAGCTGATTTGTAGAGACACAGAGGATGAGGAGGCCTGGATCCAAGAGACTGAACCCTCAGCTGCTTCCACCTACCTTGGTTAGTACAGCCTGAGCAGGCTGAGACATTAGGAAAGGACCAGGGTCTACAGATTGAGAGATCTGAGGTACAGCAGTGGTATTGTAGAAAGCTTGCTCTTAGCTGTTTCTTCTCAGACTCATGAAAATTTGCCCAGTCCTTCATAAAAAAGATTTTTTAAAAATTATACTAAAAAATACACCTCCTAAAACTGAACATGAGCAATGCCATGAATTTAGGGCCTCTGGGAAGAGCTAGAGTGCTCAGTATTTGGTTGCTTGCTCTAAAACCTAAGTTACTGTGAAGGTCTTTGAGCAGTCATGGTTAACGTCTGAGATACTAGGTATTTGTGTTCAGGTTGTAGTTGGCCCCTTCTTATAAATTATATAAGCTATTTATTCTGACAATAGCAGGGGTGAAGTGGCAGATAAAGCACATATTGTTCTTTCCTTCAGAAGTTGCTAGTTCACAGTGTCAAAGCCAGTACATTTATACTGAGGTACAGAAAAAGGTGTACACAAATACAGTGCAGGTTGATATGCATAGTTTGGAAAAAATCTATGAAGGGCTGGACAATTATGACAATGGAAGGGTTAGTCTGGGAAAACTTTCTTGAAGGAAAAAGCCTGAGGCTTTTTTGGAAAGGCATAGAAAGTTTCTGGAGAGATGTTTTGAATGGGAAGTAGTAAAAAAGAAAGTTTAGAAAGCAAAGAGATAAAGCACCGTTAAAGGCAGGGAGGATAAAGCAGACAGCAAGATTAGGGGATCTTATAAGATGGGAATTCACAGTAAGTAGTATTTATTGTTTGCTTGTTAATGGTAGGCAATCAACGAGGCACTTTTTGTAAGTTATTTCTAATGATTACAAATAGATCTTAAACCAGTTACACTGTGCCGTTTTCATGATGAGAAAACTCACGCATAGAGGATTTTAAAACTTTCTGAAGTCCATAGAAATTAGCAAGTGGAAGTTCCTTCCTTATACATCACAATATGCTGAAAGACAATTGTGTGCATGATATTGGACATTTGAACTAAGAAGTTACTTGCCTTCCTACCCATCTTTCAACAAAAATAGTGATGTTTTCATTATCTGTTATATAATAATGAACTGAAATTTATTAATAAAAAGAAGCTAACAACACACCTGATGAGCAGCCACAGCTGATTCCAGGAGGCCATGTTTCCTGAGTCGATTCTGCACATCGGCCAGGCCTTTCCCATAATCCTCAGAGGTGAGCAAAGATAAGTAAAGTGGATTCAGACAGACGATATAAATTTAAAGAATCTTACTCAATGGTTAGAACTTCAAAGAGAAGAACCTGTGTGTCCAAGAGTTCTAAAAAAGTGAGGTATGCTACTTCCATACACCAGGATGATCCCAAACTTTGGAATTTCTTTCCTCTGCAGGAAAGGACCTGATTGCCTCCAAAAATCTTCTGAACAGGCACCAAGTCATCCTGGAGAACATTGCCAGCCATGAACCACGTATTCAAGCGATAACAGAAAGGGGAGAAAAAATGGTAGAGGAAGGTATGTATGATTGAATTTCAGTTGGCCAAAACATCACCAGGCCATACCTCTGGGAAGAAGTTTGTACTATCTTAGGGCTTCAAGGGAATTTAAAGATGTCTGACCCATTTTCTCACTTAATTCTCTTTTAGCATTTCTGACAAATGGGGATGTGGATTTGTTTGTATATTCCAATAATAGGAATATTCCAATCCTGTGAACCACTATTTTTTGTAAAACAAAAATTATTAAAGTAAAATGTCTTTAATCATTAACATGCTTCTTTGTAGAAATTCAGAATTCAGAATCTAATTTACAAAGCCCTATGAATTAAATCAGGTCTCTTTTCCATGTTGGAGCTTCCAGATCTGTGAAGGCAGATCTTAGTTATGCAATGTCTAACTATTTTATAGTAAACTGTTCCATTTCTTCAACTTCTCACTTTATATAGTTTCAATGCCTCTGTTCATTCTTTTCATTCAATTAAGAAATTCCTGGTGCTTAAGTATGATGTTCTGTTCTGAACATCATAAGGCTAGGTATGGTGTAAACAATGCAGATTACATTGGGATTTTTCCTCTGTTGATTGAAGAATCAATTGGTGCAACCAATATCTAGTTTTCAAAAGTATAGGTTAAAATTCAGTTTGCTGAGCAAAACCGCAGATCCCAACCCAGTGATTCAAACCAACAAATGTTTACTTGGAATATCTATGTTAGTATAGAAATTCGCCTATTTTTTAAATCTTCAACTATAGTTGTGGATTTTGTCTTCTTCTTTTTGCAGTTCTATCAGTTTTTGTTTCATATATGTTGAAGCTCTGTTATTATGTGCATATACATTTAGGATAGTTATGTCTTTTTCATGAAGTTAAATCTTCACATTATAAAATATCAATCTTTTTCACTGGTGAAATTCTTTGTTCTGAAGTCTACCTACTTTGACTTTAATAAAAGCCACATGAGCTATCTTTTAATTAGTTTTTGCATGGTGCATATTTCTCCACCCTGTTGCTTGTACTCTGTTCTTATATTTCAAGTGGGATTCTTATGAATAGCATATAATCAGGCCTTGTTTTTATTATATTCAATCTGGTAATTTTTCTTTTTAAATTGTGATATTTAGACAATTTACACTTAGTGCAATTATCAATATGGTTTATTTTAAATCTGGCATGTTGCTATATTTTTTCTTTTTATCTGTCACTTTATGTTTCCTTTAGATCAACTTTGTATTTACCATGATTCCATCTTATCTTCAAATTGGCCTATTAGCTACATTTGCTGTTTTGTGTTTGTGTGTGTGTGTGTTTATTACAGTGCAATGATTTTGCCATTGGGATTTGGAGTCCTTTTCAGGCCTCTGACACACTTTTAGTGGGTTCACAGAGTTAAAATATTTTCATAATAGTGCTAAGACTATTATTTTTCTTTTAAAGACTTTTTCTTTCATAAGCATAGAGTGGAGTTTTCCAGAGCCTACAGATCAGTGATGATGTCACTGTTCTGTCTAATGGAGTATATACTTGCACATTCTTTTCTTTCAAAGCTTCTTGTTTTAATAGCAAAGACTTGGAACCAACCCAAATGCCCATCGATGATAGACTGGACAGGGAAAATGTGGCACATATACACCATGGTATACTATGCAGCCATAAAAAACGATGAGTTCGTGTCCTTTATAGGGACATGAATGAACCTGGAAACCATCATTCTCAGCAAACTGACACAAGAACAGAAAATCAAACACCGCATGTTCTCACTCATAGGCGGGTATTGAACAATGAGAACACATGGACACAGGGAGGGGAGTATCACACACTGAGGTCTATGGTGGGGAACTAGGGGAGGGACAGCAGGGGGTGGGGAGTTGGGGAGGGATAACATGGGGAGAAATGCCAGAAATAGGTGATGGGGAGGAAGGCAGCAAACCACATTGCCATATGTGTACCTATGCAACAATTTTGCATGTTCTTCACGTGTACCCCAAAACCTAAAACACAATAAAATATATATTAAAATAATAATAATAATAATAAAGAAAACATTGTAAAAATAAACCTTGTAGAAATAAATTTAAAAAACTTCTTGTTTTGATTTCTGATATGGCAACTATTAATGAGTCTAACTATATAAGTAAAAGCTTTTTTGCATCCTTAATAATTTTTAAAATTGTAAAGGAATCCCAAAAGCAAAATTTTGAGAGCCACTATTCCAGGAATTAAAATATAGATTTTTAATCTATCATAGTCTAACTTCAAATAGTATTATGCATTTCATGTTTAATGTAAGATTCTTAAATGTATACTTCCATTTGTTTTCACCCTTATGCTTAAGGAGGTTTTGGGCTGAGACGATGGGGTCTTCTAAATATACGACCATGTCATCTGCAAATAGGGATAATTTGACTTCTTCTTTTCCTAATTGAATGCCCTTTATTTATTTTTCTTGCCTAATTGCTCTGGCTAGAACTGCCGATACTATATTGAATAGGAGAGGTGAGAGAGGGCATCCTTGTCTGGTGCCGGTTTTTAGAATGCTTCAAGTGTTTGCCTATTCAGTATGATATTGACTGTGGGTTTATCGTAAATAGCTTTTATTATTTTGAGATATGTTCCATTGATACCTAGTCTATTGAGAATTTTTACCCTAAAGGGCTGTTGAATTTTGTCAAAGGCCTTCTCTGCATCTATTGAGATAATCATATGGTTTTTGTCTTTGGTTCTGTTTATGCGGTGGATTACGTTTATAGATTTGCATATGTTGAACTAGGCTTGCATCCTCAGGATAAAGCCTACTTGATCATGGTGGATAAGTTTTTTGATGTGCTATTGGATTCGGTTTGCCAGGATTTTATTGAAGATTTTTGCATCAGTGTTCATCATGGATATTGGCCTGTAGTTTTCTTTTTTAGTTGTGTCTCTGCCAGGTTTCATATCAGGATGATGTTGGTCTCATAGAAAGAGTTAGGGAGGATTCCCTCTCTTTGTATTGTTTGGAATAGTTTCAACAGGAATGGTGCCAGCTTCTCTTTGTACATCTGGTAGAATTCAGCTGTGAACCTGTCTGGACCTGGACTTTTTTTGGTTGGTAGGCTATCAATTGCTGCCTCGACTTCAGACCTTGTTATTGATCTATTCAGGGTTTCAACTTCTTTCTGGCTTAGTCTTGGGAGTGTGCAAGTGTCCAGGAATTTATCCATTTCTTCCAGATTTACTGGTTTATGTGCATAGAGTTGTTTGTAGTAATCTCTGATGGTAGTTTGTATTTCTGAGGAATCTGTGGTGATCTCCCCTTTATTGTTTTTTATTGCATCTATTTGATTCTTCTCTCTTTTTTTTTCTATTAGTCTAGCTAGCAGTCTGTCTATTTTGTTGATCTTTTCAAAAAACCAGCTCCTGGATTTATTGATTTTTTTGAAGGGTTTTTTGTGTCTCTCTCTCCTTCAGTTCTGCTCTGATGTTAGTTATTTCTTGTCTTTCTGCTAGTTTTTGAGTTTTTTTTTTATCTTGCTCCTCTGCTCTTTTAATTTTGACAATAGGGTGTTGATTTTAGATCTTTCCTTGTTTCTCATGTGGGCATTTATTGCTATAAATTTCCCTCTAGACACTGGTTTAAATAAGTCCTATAGGATCTGGTATGTTGTGTCTTCATTCTCGTTGGTTTTGAAGAACATTTTTATTTCTGCCTTTGTTTCATTGTTTATCCATTTATCATTCTGGAGCAAGTTGTTCAGTTTCCATGTGATTATGTGGTTTTGAGTGCTTTTCTTAATCCTGAGTTCTATTTTGATTGCGCTGTGGTCTGAGACAGTGTTTGTTTTGATTTCTGTTCTTTTGTGTTTGCGGAGGAGTGATTTACTTCCAACTGTGTGGTCAATTTTGGAGTAAGTGCAATGTGGTGCTGAGAAGAATGCGTATTCTGTGGATTTGGGGTGCAGTGTCCTGTAAATGTCTATTAGGCCGGCTTGGTTCAAATCTGCATTCAAGTCCTGGATATCTTTGTTGACTTTCTGTCTCATTGATCTGTCCAATATTGTCAGTGGAGTGTTAAAGTGTCCTACTATTATTGTGTGGGAGTTTGTAGGTTATTAAGTTATAGGTTATTAAGAACTTGCTTTATGTATCTGGGTGCTACTGCATTGGGTGCATATATATTTAGGTTAGTTAGCTCTTCTTGTTGCATTGATCCTTTTACCATTATGTAATGCCCTTCTTTGTCTCTTTTGATCTTTGTTGGTTTAAAGTCCGTTTTTTCAGAGACTAGGATTGTTACTCCTGCTTTTTTTTGCTGTTCATTTGCTTGGTAAATCTTCTTCCATCCCTTTATTTTCAATCTATGTGAGTCTTTGGATGTGAGATCTCCTGAATACAGCGCACCAATGAGTCTTGACTTTTTATCCACTTTGCCAGTCTGTGTCTTTGATTGGGATGTTTAGGCCATTTACATTCAACATTAATATTGTTACATTTGAATTTGATCCTGCCATTTTGTTACTGGCTGCTTGTTTTGCCTGTTAGTTAATGCGGTTTCTTCATTGTGTCATTATTCTTTACCATTTGGTATGTTTTTGCAGTGGCTGGTACTGGTTGTTCCTTTCCCTGTTTAGTAGCTCTTATAAGGCAGGTCTTGTAGTGACAAAATCTCTCAGCAATTGCTTCTCTGTAAAGGATTTTATTTCTCCTTCACTTATGAAGCTTAGTTTGGCCGGATATGAAATTATGGGTTGAAAGTTCTTTTCTCCATGGATATTGGATATTGCCCCCACTCTCTTCTGGCTTGTAGCGTTTCTGCTGAGAGATCCGCTGTGAGTCTGATGGGCTTTCCTTTGTGGGTGACTTGGCCTTTCTCACTTGCTGCCCTTAGCATTTTTTCCTTCATTTAAACCATCTTGAAGAGTGTTTTCCAGCTTGGATTTATTCTCCTTGTCACATTCAGGTATGCCGATCAAGCATAGATTAGTTCTTTTCACATAATCCCACAGTTCTTGGAGGCTTTGTTCATTTTTTTTCACTCTTTTTTCTCTAATCTTGCCTTCTCATTTTATTTCATGAATTTGATCTTCTGTCTCTGATACCCTTTCTTCTGCTTGATCTGTTTATTTGGCTATTGAAATTTGTGTATGCCTCTTGAAGTTCCCGTGCTATGTTTTTCAGCTCCATCAAGTTGTTTATGTTCTTCTGTAAGCTGGTTAGTCTAGTTAGCATTTTGACTAACCTTTTTTCAAGTTCTTAGTTTCTTTTAATTGGGTTAGAAGATGGTCTTTTAGCTCAGAGAAGTTTGTTATTACCCACCTTCTGAAGCCTGCTTCTGTCAATTTGTCAGATTCATTGTCTTTTTTTTTTGTTCCCTTGATGGTGAGGAGTTGTGATCCCTGGGAGGAGAAGAGGTGTTACATTCTTTGATAGCTTCATCCTTTCTGTGCTGTTTTTTCCCCATCTTCATGGATTTATCTCCTTTTGATCTTTGAATTTGGTGATTTCAGGAGGAGTCTCTGAGTGGATGTTTTTTCTGTTGATGTTGAAGCTGTATCTTTTTTGGCCTGTAGAGGGCGTTGCTGGGCTCTCCCGGGTTCAGTCAGGTTGTTGCGTGGGTGGTTCTTCCCTGGGGTTTGTTTGCAAGTGAGATTGGCCCCGCCTTCCCAATGGCATCTCTCCTGGCTCGATCTTCCTGGCTGAAGTTAAACTGGTGTATTTGCTGCCAAGCTCTCTAGCAAGGGCTTCAGTTTGACTTCTGTGGAGGTG
>CAUYLG010005955.1:0-19030 GCA_963573385.1 Cacajao melanocephalus | reverse complement strand
GGGGTTGGTTTTTGGTTTGATGCCCGGGGGGGGTGTTTGCGGGGCACTGGCAGCCCCGCGTGGTGAACCTCTTTTTCTTTTTTAAAAAAAAAAAAAAAAAAAAAAAAAAAAAAAAGTTAAATCACTTGATAGGCATTCTGAAATATTTAGGAGAAAGTATATCAATGACTGCAATGTACTTTGAAATGCACCATGAGGCCGGGTGCAGTGGCTCATGCCTATAATCCCAGCAATTTGGGAGGCCAAATAAGGTGGATCACCTGAGGTCAGGAGTTCGAGACCAGTCTGTCCAACATAGTGAAACCCTGTCTCTACTAAAAATACAAAAATTAGCCAGGCCTGGTGGTGGGCGCCTGTGATCCCAGCTACTTGGGAGGCTGAGGCAGGAGAATCGCTTGAACTCGGGAGGCAGAGGTTGCAGTGAGCCGAGATCGTACCACTGCACTCCAGCCTGGGTGAAAAAGTAAGACTGCATCTCAAAAAAAGAAAAGAAAGGAAAAGAAATGCACTGGGATTGGTGCTGTGTGCTTTAGTCCTAGCTGATCAGTAGCCTTAGGCGGGAGGATTACTTGAGGCCAGGAGCTTGAGGCTATAGTGTGCTACAATCCCATGTGTGAATAACTGCTGCACTCCAGCCTGGGCAACATAGTGAGACCTCTAAAAAAAAAAAAGGAAAAAGAAAGATGGACAGAAGTATAGATAGATGGATAGATGTATGTTGCTGGGGGAAAGTTAAATGACTAACAGTACCTAGTAACTGTTCACATTCCTTGTCATAAACATAAAAATCAAATAATAAGAAATTAGAAAACTGCCATAGGAACTATACGTATCATACACTGTCATATGAATTATTGGATTATTGCTCCACTGAACTATTAGTTTGTGATGAGGAGGTGATACAAGCACTGAGCCTGGCAGGATGAATCAGAGCTCGGCAGGTGAAGAAGAGCAGCATAAGAGCCTTTCCCACAGAGGAAACAGTGTGTGAGCATGCGTGATTTAGTCAAGGACTGCAGGCATTCCAGGGTGCCTGGGGCTTGTGGTATTGAGGTTGAGTTGATGCAGCAGTCACAGACCTGGGTTTGAATTGCAGCTCTCACCTTCTCTAGCTATATGGCCTAAACCTATGTGAGCCTCCGTTGACCAAGAGTGAGATGGGATGGATAACATTTACCTGCTGGGATTTTTGTGGAAATTATATGTAAAGCACCTGGTATAGCACGCGTTCCAAGGTGAGCACTCAGTAAGCATGAGCTGCGGACAGAATCTGGGAGCAATTATACAGACCTTGAATACCACTGAATTGACCTTTGAATTGGTCTACTGTCAGGAATCCATATCATTTCACTCCTCAGTGGTACACTTTCTCAAAGAAACCAAGTAGTCAGGGTGAGGGGATATATTTCCATTGTTTTTCCACTGTGGCCACCAAGCTTCTGCCATCACCCGTAATTCCCACCCACAGCCTACCATGGACTTTGGGTGCTCTCTCCTCCCCTGGACATCCCAGGGTCCACATACTGCAGCTCCCAGGGGTGGGAGAAAGGACGAAAGCTCCTTCTCCTTCACTGTATTTCCTTCAACACCAGCTTGCTGTTTGCACAGAGGAACTCTGCTTTCCCTTTAATTAATACACTACTTTGTCTCACTATAGAAAACATCGCCCCCACCTCCAGTGAGGGAGTGTCCTCCTGCGGGCCTTGGAGGACTTGGTGGGGGTCCCCTGCTCACTGAACTTCAAGTCCAAAACATTCCCTTATATTGACAGAGCCTTTTGTTTTCTTTCTTTCTTTTGTTTTTTGAGACAGCGTTTCACTCTTGTTTCCCGGGCTGGAGTGCAATGGCGCAATCTCGGCTCACCATAACCTCCGCCACCCAGGTTCAGTGATTCTCCTGCCTCAGCCTCCCGAGTAGCTGGGATTACAGGCATGCATCACCACACCTGGCTAATTTTGTATTTTTAATAGAGATGGGGTTTCTCCATGTTGGTCAGGCTAGTCTCGAACTCCTGACCTCAGATGATCTGCCCACCTCGGCCTCCCAGGCGCTGGGATTACAGGGCTGAGCCACCTCATCTGGCCCTGACAAAGCCTTTTCACGCATATTCTCTCATTCAGTCTTGACACAACCCTGTGAGGTCAGCAAGACAACTGTTGTCCTCCATGGCCACCACCAGAGTGAAGGAGCCAGCCTTGGGCCCAGGTCTCTTTCCCTAGTCCAGGGTCCCTTCCTTTATGCAGATCCCACCTGCTGCTTCTTATAGAGAAAGGCAGTAGCAGGTAGTCACTCTCTCAGACGTGACCAGAGGGAAAAACCTTGTGATACTGAAGGGAATTAGATGCTAACGTGTTATGCGGTTGAATGCCTATCAGCGGAGGTGACATAGGTCTCTCCTATTGAAAACTGACACCGATGACCCACCACTGGACACCACCAACATGCAAGAGCAAGGTGTTATCTCCCAGTGGGAACAGATCTGCATTTATTAGGACCCGTGGCCAGATGCAGCCTGTGGCCATGGAACAGGACAAGATGAAATGATCTCTGCTGGTTCTGCCCGGCTGATGCTGACCACATGGGAAGCCAGCTGGCTTATTTGCGGCGCTGAGGAAATGAGGGCTGAGCGGGGAGGTGCTCAAAGCGGGCTTCTCACACTGGCTGTCTGGAATCGCTGTGGGAAGGGCCCAAGGGAAGAAGGGTTGCTGTGGCCCCTAAATCCCCCTTCAGGTGGAGGCAGAGCCTCATCCATTCCCAGAGAGAGTCTCTTGTCACAAGCCCTGATAGAGCCCTGGCTGAGCAGGAGTGCAAGGCTCAGTGGGAACCAGAGATCTACATTTAACCCTTGCTGGGAACCATCGCACTGCCTTCTCCGAGCCACCATGCGCCTCTCATTTCATCTCTCTGGCCTGAGTGCTCACACCTCCATATGGTGGTGAGTAGTCCCTTCAGAAACGGTGCAGTTCTTCTCGGAAGGATGGTCAGTTACTAAACTTCAATGAATGTGCATTTGCTAGAAGGGCCACGTTCAACAAAACTGATCTTTCTCACACAAATCCTCAGGACCACACATTCAAGGAGCGCTCCAACAAATTCAAGTGATACAACTCCTCACTGATTTATCTAGGCTCAGAGGGAGATCCAAGTCCTAACAGCCAACGTGAAGGGTCCCAGTGGTACAGCCAGGTGATTACAGAGCAGTGGTCTCCCAACCTGGGTGTGTTTAAGTACTGCTAGGGAGGCAGTAAGAGTAGTAAAGACTACTTTTTGAACATTCTTTTTTAAATTGTCTTTCTTTTTTTTTTTCCAGACAGAGTCTTGCTGTTTCCCAGGCTAGAGTGCAGTGGCAGGATCTCCTCACTGCAACCTCCACCTCCTGGGTTTAAGTGATTCTCCTGCCTGTAATCCCAGCGCTCTGGGAGGCCAAGGCAGGCAGATCATGAGGTGAGGAGTTCAAGACCAGCCTGGCCAACATGGTGAAACCCCGTCTCTACTAAAAATACAAAAATTAGTTGGGTGTGGTGGCGGGCATCTGTAATCCCAGCTACTCAGGAGGCTGAGGCAGGAGAAGCACTTGAAACTGGCAGGCGGAGAGGGCATGAGCCGAGTTCATGCCACTGCACTCCAGCCTGGGCAACAAGAGTGAAACGCTGTCTCAAAAAACCGAAAAACCATATGGTATCCTGGATTCAATATTCATAGCAGCATTATAAATAACAGCCAAAGAGTAGAAACAACCCAAATGTCCACCAACTGATGGATGAATGGATAAAGTAAATCTGAAATATTTATAAAATGGAATATAAATCAGCCATAAAAAAGAATGAAGTACTGATGTATTCTACAAGGATGAACTTTGAATACATTATGTTAGGTGAAAGAAGCCAGACACAAGAAGCCACATATTGTATGATTCTATTTTTATGAAATGTCTAGAATAGGCAAATCCATAGAGACAGAAATTAGATTAGTAGTTTCCAGGGGCCGGGGGAAGGTGGAAATGGCAGCAACTGCTAGTATTACGAGGGTTCTTTCTGGGGCAATGCAAATCTTGTGGAATTAGATACTGGTGATGGTGGCTTCAACTTTGTGAACATCTTACAAACCACTAAAATGTACAAGTTAAAGGATAAATTTGATAGCATATGAATTACATCTCCGTTTTAAAAATATGTATTTTATGGCCTATATTTAGAGAAAGAGACCAGACTACATGGTATCTTTCCAAAAGTTTTAAGGAACTCCTTTAAATTTGATAGCTAGTTATGAAAATAATCCAAAACTCAATTATCAAAGGTTGAATAGTTTTCAGATTGAATTTAAAGTTTGGGTCAAATGTCACTCTGCCTTTCTCCTCCTTCCCTTCTTCTCTTATTACCTTTACCAGGTTATTTTTTTTCTTTTTTTTTGAGATGGAGTCTCACTCTGTCATCCAGGCTGGAGTGCAGTGGTGTGATCTCAGCTCACTGAAACCTCTGCCTCCCAGGTTCGAGTGATTCTCCTGCCTCAGCCTCCCGAGTAGCTGGGATTACAGGAGCCTGCCACCACACCCAGCTAGTTTTTTGTATTTTCAGTAGAGACAGCGTTTCACTGTGTTGACTAGACTGGTCTCAAACTTCTGACCTCATGATCCACCCGCCTTGGCCTCCCAAAGTTCTGGGATTACAAGCATGAGCCACCGCACTCGGCCCCTTTACCAGGTTATGTTTTAAGCAATAAATAGATTTCACAAAACTATTTGCTTGGTGTAAGAATGATTTCTCCAAGCAAAACTGCAAATAAAATTAGTTTATGCACAGATTTTTTAAACTATGATAATTTGTCCATACTCAAAAGAAATTATTTGTCCTAGGTTACATAAATCTAATCAGTATTACAATGCCCTCTTTACAACTTGTACGTGTTAATTTTTTGTAACTCTTATTTTAAATGAAATTTCAAACTTACAGAAAAGCTGCAAGAATACTAAAAAGATTCCCATAACTCTTCCCCAATTGTTAACATTTGCTGTCTCTCTTTCTCAATGGATAAATAGATAATTGATAGATGATAGACAGATAGATAGATAGACACATATATATACACACACATTTAATTTTGTTTCAGTGTGTATTTTCTAAGATAAAAAATCTGGGAAGTTAACATTGAGGGCCAGGTGTGGTGGCTCACGTCTATAATCTCAGCACTTTGAGAGACCTAGGAGGTTGGATCTCCTGAGCCCAGGAGTTCAAGACCAGCCTGGGCGACATTGCAAAACCCAGTTTTTGTTATTGTTGTTGTTGATGTTGTTTTAGACGGAGTCTCACTCTGTCGCCAGGCTGGAGTGCAGTGGTGCAATCTCTGCTCACTGCAACCTCTGCCTCCCGGGTTCAAGTGGTTCTCCTGCCTCAGCCTCCCAAGTAGCTGGGAATACAGGCACGTACCACTAGGGCCAGCTAATTTTTGTTGTGGTGGTTTTGTTTTGTTTTGTTTGAGATGGACTCTTTCTCTGTCGCCCAGGCTGGAGTGCAATGACGTGATCTTGGCTCACTGCAACCTCTGCCTCCTGGGCAAGTGATTTTCCTGCCTCAGCTTCCCGAGCAGCTGGGATTATAGTTGTGCGCCACCATGCCCAGTGAATTTTTGTATTTTTAATAGAGATGGGGTTTCACTGTATTAGCCAGGCTGGTCTTGAACTCTTGACCTCAAAATCTGCCCACCTCGGCCTCCCAAAGTCCTGGGATTACAGGCATGAGCCACAGTGCCTGGCCAGTTTTGTATTTTTTTATAGAGACAGGGTTTTGCCACTTTGCTCAGGCTGGTCTTGAACTCCTGAGATCAAGCGATCCACCCTCCTTAGCCTCCTAAAGTGTTGGGGTTACAGGCATGAGCCACCACACCTAATCGCAAACAAACATAATTTCCAAAGCAAAGGAGACTCTGCAGCTACCGTACATTCTTCTTCCTCACTATCAGTGTTCTCTTGTTACAGAATACAATCTCCATTCATGGTGTTTTTATGAATGAATCAGTTTTTACCACTGTCTTCCTATGACCAGGTCTGGAGGCAGAAAACCATGTTGTCTTATCTGCCTAAAAAGCAACACCACATCTTCATAGACAAGGGATGGCTATGCAGTAGACTCACAGCATTCCATGATAACCAGTTAGAACGCATCAGTTTTCGGCCAGACGCGGTGGCTCGTGCCTGTAATCCTAGCACTTTGGAAGGCCGAGGCGGGCAGATCACGAGGTCAGGAGTTTGAGACCAGCCTGGCCAATATGGTGAAACTCTGTCTCTACTAAAAATATGAAAATTAGCCTGGCGTGCTGGTGTGTACCTGCAGTCCCAGCTATTTAGGAGACTGAGCCAGAATGGCTTGAATGTGGGAGGCGGAGTTTGCAGTAAACCAAGATAGCGCTACTGCACTCCAGCCTAGGACAGAGGGACAGAGCAAGACTCCGTCTCAAAAAATAATAACAAAATAAAATAAAAAGAATGCATCAGTTTTCCAAATGGGCCAAACCTTGTCAAGACAGGACCAATAGGCAACTCAGGGTCCCAGGAACACTCACCAGCTTGCAGCCCCTCGGGAAGCTGTTGGGCTTTCCACCTGTTCCTGCATGTTGGGCACATGCTGGCTTAGATGCCCTCTTACAGCTGCAGGCACTGTGGCGTGGTCCTCACCCCTGAGGTTGTGTGGGAGGAGAGGAAGCAGTCCTGTGCACGCAGGGAATGAGTCATAGGATTTTGCAGTGAGATATGGCAAGCAGATTGTTTACCTTGGACTCTTGGCAGTGCTGTGGCTCTGAGGAAGTTCTCTGCGCCTACACACTCTAGGAAGAGTGTTTCTCCACTTCAGTGGTCACTATTTTGAAAGCCTTTTATTTCTTTACAGTCATTACACACCTTTAAGTTAGCACTGGGTCATGGCCATTCTCACTTACATGATTGTATCAGTCAGGGTCCAATCAGGAAACAGAAACTGCCCAGATTATCTAAAACAGAGGATATTTAATGCAAGAAAGTGGCAACGGATGATGGAAGAGGCTGAGAAGCCAAGCAGCAAATACACAGTCAACACAGTGATGAGCAACTTCAGGAAGCCTCTTATTCTTACCTAGGTAGGGTGAGGATAAGAGGAGGAGGTGGACCAGGTGTGGTGGCTCATGCCTGTAATACCAGTACTTTGGGAGGCCAAAGTAGGTGGATCGCCTGAAGTCATGAGTTCGAGACCCGGCTGGCCAACATGGTGAAACCCCATCTCTACTAAAAATATAAAAATTAGCCTGGCCTGGTGGCACGTGCCTATAATCCCAGCTACTCAGGAGGTTGAGGCAGGAGAATCACTTGAACCCAGGAGGCAGAGGTTGCAGTGAGCCGATATCGCAACATTGTACTCCAGCCTGGGCAACAAGAGCAAAACTCCATTTCAAAAAAACAGAATAAAACAAAGCAAAAATACAAAGAGGAGGAGGCGGTGTCACTCTAGGATGTCTCTGTCCAAGGCAGAGAGGAAGGGAGAGATACACCCTGGATTCTTTCTACCCTCTGCTGTCTGACCTCCCAGTAGCATCTTCCATTGACTAAACCAGCTGGAGGCCAGGTGACAGCAGAGTTTGGGATTCAGAGCCTTCAGAAGTCAGAGCCCTGCCACACTGAGCAGAGCAGGGAAGGGGAAGGCATGGCTCTGGGGACAAACCACTGTCAGCCAGCATAGTCATCTGTGCCCAAGGTTAGCCTTGCTCTGCAATTTATGATGTATCGTTTTTAATCTAACCTTCCTGCATACCTTTTACACATCTAGCTGGTATAATTCATCCTTCCAGTCACATTACTCATGCCTTTATTTTAGACTTTGTGTATCTGTTGAATTACCTTGGAGATTACACAGGAATAACCAGCACTCAATCAGCTCACTGGTGTTTGGAACTCATAAGTAATAACTGTGTCACTCACTACCTTCACAGCTAACAAAGCACTTTCACATATGTGAGACTGGTTTATTCTCATGCAACTCTGGAATAGTTATTATTCCCACTTTGTAGGCAGATTCTCTGAGTCTTGGAGACTTTGTTTGAATTCCTGAAGGACAAACAATGAGTAAGAGGTAGAATTCAAACTCTGTTCTGTTTGGTTCCAAACTCTGTAATCTTCTCATGATATCCTGCTGCTTCCTGCCAGAAGGAGCTGCCCAGGGCCACAATAAGAGTTTTTCTGGGCTGGTGGGCTAAATTTAGGAAGAAGAAGAGGATATGTTTTAAACTTGCAAAATTCTTGATGACCCTTAAATTAAAATGCCCCTCCTGGATGTGACACGAGGCCTATCTTGCCTTCCAGTCTGAAGGTTACCTTCTCGCTGAAGGACCTGCACTCTTTCCCCTTACACATCTAGATTCAGTTCTTCGATATACAGGACTGGCTGTTCTAGAAAGATTGAAGTCGGCTGGGTATAGTGGCTCATGCCTGTAATCCCAGCACTTTGAGAGGCTGAGGCAGGCAGATCATGAGGTCAGGAGTTCAAGACCACCCAGGCCAACATGGTGAAACCCCAACTCTACTAAAAATACAAAAATTAGCCGGGTGTGGTGTCAGGTGCCTGTAATCCCAGCTACTTGGGAGGCTGAAGCAGAATCGCTTGAACCCGGGAGGCGGAGGTTGCAGTGAGCCAAGACTGTGCCACTGCACTCCAGCCTGGGTGACAGAGGGAGACTTCGACTCAAAAAAAAAAAAAAAGATCGGAGTCACAGAAGTGGGTACCACCCCATGCCTGACAGAGGCGGGCAGGGAGGAAGGGAGGGTTCTTATCTCCCCATCTCCCCTCAATAAAATTCAGGATGCCCAGTGAAGTTTGAATGTCAGATAAACAATTTGTTGGTATAAGGATGTATCTAGCATTGAAATGATGCCTTGTAATTTGCTGAATCTGAAACTATGCAGCCTTATATCATAGTGAGCAGTGATGGTGATCCCAGGTTTCAGGGGCGTGGGGTGAGGAAAGGTGCTGGGGGGATCCTGAGGTCAGGAGCCCATACAGCTCTGCTTTTGCCCTCTATGCCCTGTGCCAGCCACAAGGTAATGATTCCTGTGCAGGTGCAGAGGTGGGTCTGGAAGGGGATTCCCAGTGTCTGGCAAGTTCTGGTGAATTCTGCGTTGGAGGTTCTCTCTGTAGTAAGGGGAGTTGGCCTGGCCTGAAGTGAAAGCTGACTTACCCGGTTTCACTTAGCTCTTCAGTTACTCTGTTTTCCCTGGTGAGCATTCAGATCTCATCAAGATGGTAAAATGAGCCTTCAGGATACCTAAATGCATTTGAAGAAAGGAAAGAGGAGGGGTGGAAGAGGGCTTACATGTGCCCAGCATAAAGTAGCCGTAGTGAACAGGTGGGGTGAGCTGGTGCTGCTGGCCCAGGAGAAGATGGGAGGAGGGACACTGGGCCTCAGGTAGATGTCAGGGAAGGGGGCAGATGGAATGCTCTTGCCTCTGGGTCTGCAGAATGCAGAGCTGGGGGCGTGCACCAGGTGTCAGGTCCCCAGAGGGCAGCAGTGAATGCAGTCTCACTGTCCAGAGAAACTGCCCCGCAAACTCATCAGGAGCTCGGGGAGCGAGGTGGGGCTGCTCTCAGCTCTACCACTAAGGTCATCCGCAACCTCGAGTAAGCAGGTAGTATCTCTGGGCCTTTGTTCACGTGACAAATGTGATGGTGGGAGATATATTGCACTTCCCTTATGGCTCCTCTTATTTCTGAATCTCTCCTGGTATGTATATAATTTCAAGCCTTCTCATGACTGCTGTTCTGCATGCACTGGCCAGGCAAGAGGGCTGGCAACCACATTTCATTAATCATCTTTATTCTATCTAAAGATTTCTTCTTCATTTCCCCATCCATTTTCCCCCCATCCAGGCAAAATATAAAACCTCTTTTTTTCTTTTGAGACAGAGCCATAGGGAAATGCAATATATAACCCAGGCTGGAGTGCAATGGCACCATCTCAGCTCACTGCAACCTTCACCTCCTAGGTTCAAGCCATTCTCCTGCCTCAGCCTCCTGAGTAGCTGGGATTACAGGCGTGCACCACCATGCCCGGCTAATTTTTGTATTTTTAGTAGAGACAGGGTTTCACCATGTTGGTCTGGCTGGTCTCGAACTCCTGACCTCGTGATCCGCCTTCCTCAACCTCCCAAAGTGCTGAGATTACAGGTGTGAGCCACCATGCCCAGCTAAACTTCTTTTTTCAAAGGGCCACAGTCAAATGAGTTAACCAAAGATATCAATGCTTTTGTAAAAGCCGCCTGTCAGCAAGATGATTAGTAACTGTGGGACAGAGGCTACGATTCGTATTTCAGTCTCAGTTCAGTCTTCAACTATTCATTCATTCACTCAGCAAATACTTTCTGAGCTCATAGGATGCATCAGGCCAATTGGAGCTGGAGGCAGGGAAACTTCAGCAGAATTACAAAATATGGGAAACTCCAGGTGACTGGAGACCTGGTTACTCAAGCTTTTGCTTCTCTCTTCTGTCCTGGACTCACTGAAGGTTAGTGTTCCGCCACCCGTCCATCAAATGGTAGAGGCAAAATGAAATTGAGTTATTGTCAACAGTTTCAGTGAAAGGCTGGAAGGCTTGGCTAATTGGAGGTATTTGAATAACCTGTAGGTTGCATCTCTACGGAGCTGTGAGCTCCACAAAGCTCCAAGACCACATGGAATTGGAACTGGCTCTTTCTCCCGAGAATACAAAGCAGCCCTCTGGGATGTCCTTCTCTTACTTGCTTCTTCCTTGCTCTCTATCCACAGGGCTGCCCTTGAGATGGAGTTGTTGCCCTTTTGGCTCTACCTGGGTTTTCACTTCTTGACAGTGGACTGGAGGAACAGAAGTGGAATGGCCACAGCAGCTTCCCAAGGGGGCTGCAAGTTGGTGAGTTTTCCCTTGAACCCTGATTTGTCGGTTGCTCCTGTCCTAACAAGGTTTGGTCCATTTGGAAAGCTGACAGATTGTCCATCAGGAAGGGCAGAGAATGAAGAAGGCTGAATCACTCTGTGCCTGCCTAGCACAGTGCCATATGCAGCTGCTCCTTAACCACAGGATTTTAAGATGCTGCCTGAGAAAAGCCAGGCAGTCCCTGCCCCACCCTTTTCACATCTGCTGAGAACAGGAGGCATCTGAGACCAGCCTAGGGCAGCCTCCTGGAAAAAGAACAGCTTGTTAAAAATCTGGATGATTCAGGATGGGTGCAATGGCTCATGTATGTAATCTCAGCACTTTGGGAGGCTGAGGCAGGCAGATCACTTGAGCCCAGGAGTTTGAGACCAGCCTGGGCAACATGGTGAAACCACATCTCTACAAAATACAAGAATCAGTCAGATGTGGTGGCACACACCTATAGTCCCAGCTACTCTGGAGGCTGTGGTGAGAGGATGGCTTGAGCCTGGGAAGTGGAGGTTGCAATGATCTGAGATCATGCCCCTGCACTCCAGTCTAGGTGATGGAGCCAGACCTTGTCTTTTAAAAAAAAAAAAAATGCCGGGCATGGTGGCTCACACCTGTAATCCCAGCTTTTTGGGAGGGCAAGGTGGGCGGGTCACCTGAGGTCAGGAGTTCGAGACCATCCTGGCCAACATGGTGAAACCCCGTCTCTACCAAAAATACCAAAAATTAGCCGAGTGTGTTGGCACGTGCCTATAATCCCAGCTACTTGCAAGGCTGAGGCAGGAGAATTGCTTGAACCCGGGAGGCAGAGGTTGCAGTGAGCTGAGATCCCACCACTGCACTCTGGCCTGGTGATAGAGAGAGACTCTGTCTCAAAACACAAACAAACAAAAAATTACAAAAATTAGCTGGGCGTGCTGGCACATGCTTGTAATCCCAGCTACTGGGAAGGCTGAGGCAGGAGAATCACTTGAACCCAGGAGGCAGAGGTTGCAGTGAGCCAAGATCACACCACTGCACTCCAGCCTGAGCCACAGAGCGAGACTCTGTCTCAAAAAAAAAAAAAAAGGAAAGAAAACAATAACAAAAAACCCTGGATGACTGAGCTGCATCAATGGTATGAGAATCTCTGGGTGAGGTACATTAAAGTTGGAGAAGCTCCCCTCGGAGTTTGTGGGCGAGTCAACAGCTAAGGCTTACAGAGCCGTAGGGAGGGCTTGCTGCCAAGCTGCACTGCAGAGCAACAGCCTGGACCACGCTCAGGCCAAGAAGACCCAGACAGTGGATACCCAAGCCTTTACAGGTGCCTTCTGCAGGGCTTTCAGCCTATATGTGGAAAGACACTTGGGTCAATATTGAGACATTTCCAGGAATTTTATCCTTCACCTATAACAGTGATATAAAAAGTCTGCTCAAGAAACATATTTAGGCTGGGTGCGGTGGCTCACGCCTGTAATCCCAACACTTTGGGAGGCCAAGGTGGGAGGATCACGAGGTCAAGAGTTTGAGACTAGCCTGGCCAACACCGTGAGACCTCGTCTCTACTAAAAATACAAAAATTAGCTGGGCGTGGTGGTAGGGGCCTGTAATCCTAGCTACTCGGGAGGCTGAGGCAGGAGAATCGCTTGAACCCAGGAGGCGAAGTTTGCGGTAAGCTGAGATCATGCCACTGTACTCCAGCCTGGGTGACAGAGCAAGACTTCATCTCAAAAAACAAACAAAACCACTTTTTTCCTAGACACCAAAATGACATCCTATGGCTGATTGTTGTCTTTGCCAATTTTGCAAATCATGGGGCTGAGTTAAAGTATCCTGGCGTGTGTGCTTTCTGCAGTATGACGTGGGTGGCCTTGTCCCTCCTGCATCCTTATTCTGCACACAGTAGAACCCTGATCAGCAAAAGCACTGAATTGGGCAGAGCCCTGGGCTCCTGTCCCAACACTGCCACTGGCTCTTCACCTCTCCCTTCCAGACCCACTTTACTTCCCTGTACAATTCAGGACGGTGACAAGCTCTCAGGTCCTTTTAAACTGTGATATTTATCAATCCAGAATGTAGGGGAGCCTCCCAGGCAAAGGGACTTTGGGTGAAATGAAGATCTTGCCATACCACAGGTTGTGCCTCACTGGCTCTGGGGTTATGCAATAGTCGTATCAGTCGGTGGAGACCCGTCACCAAGTGCCGGCTGTGTGCCAGACGCCATGTTAAGCACTTCAGGAGCAGCCACTGGTTTCATCTCACAGCAATGCTCTGAAGCAGATACTATTTGTTTCTCCATTTTTCAGAGGAATTAACAGACTTAGACTAAATGATTTGCCCAAGGACACACAGAAATAAACGACAGAGGTGGAATTCAAATCCAGGTAGAAACCCCGTCCTCAATCCCCATAGTTAAAACCAGTCTGCAAGTAGATTTGTGACCTCTCAGCACCTGATGAACAGGGGCTTGGATCTTCTCTTTTTATTTTTTGAGGCAGTCTCGCTCTATCACATAGGCTGGAGTGCAGTGGCGCCGTCCTAGCTCACTGCAACCTCTGTCTCCTGGATTCAAGCAATTCTTGTGTCTCAGCCTCTCAAGTAGCTGGGATTATGGGCTAATTTTTATATTTTTAGTAGAGACAGGGTTTCACCATGTTGACCAGGCTGGTCTCGAACCCCTGGCCTCAAGTGATCTGCCCACCTCTGCCTCCCAGTGTGCTGGGATTATACTGTGAGCCACTGTGCCTGTCTTCTCTAACATTCTGTGTTTTAAGTGAGGCCTGGAATTTGGCTCCTAGCTGACCATTTAAGTGTGAAATTGGACAATGTAAAGAACATCCTTTTTCTTTTTTGGGATAGAGTCTCGCTCTGTTGCTCAGGCTGGAGTGCAATGTCGCGATCTTGACTCACTGCAACCTCCACCTCTGGGGTTCAAGCAATTCTCCTGTCTCAGCCTCCCAAGTGTCTGAGACTACAGATGTTCACCACCACACCCGGCTAATTTTTTGGATTTTTAGTAGAGACAAGGTTTCGCCATGTTGGCCATGCTAGTTTTGAACTCCTGACCTCAAGTGATCTGCCCGACTTAGCCTTCCAAAGTGCTAGGATTACAAGCGTGAGCCATTGCACCTGGGCTTTTCTAGCCTATTTTAAAAATGAGAATTCCTAGAGCCATCCCCAGTGGTTGCAGGGACAGTCTGATAAATGAACTAAGTTTCTATGCATAAATGCCTGCCTCTGGGCCTCCTTCCTGCTGACCAGTGTGGTTTTGGCTGCAGGTGGGTGGAGCCGCTGACTGCCGAGGGCAGAGCCTTGCTTCGGTGCCTAGAAGCCTCCCACCCCATGCCCAGACGCTCATCCTGGATGCCAACCCTCTCAAGACCCTGTGGAATCACTCCCTCCAGCCTTACCCTCTTCTGGAGAGCCTCAGCCTGCACAGCTGCCATCTGGAACGCATGGGCAGCCACACCTTCCAGAAGCAAGGCCACCTGCGCAGCCTAGTCCTGGGGGACAACTGCCTCTCAGAGAACTACAAGGAGACGGCAGCCGCGCTCCACGCCCTGCGGAGTCTGTGGAGGCTGGACTTGTCAGGAAACTCCCTGACAGAGGACATGGCAGCCCTCATGCTCCAGAACCTCTCCTCGCTGCAGTCCGTGTCCCTGGCAAGGAACACCATTCTGCGGCTGGATGACTCCGTCTTCGAGGGCCTGGAGCATCTCCGGGAGCTGGATTTGCAGAGGAACTACATCTTTGAGATTGAGGGAGGTGCTTTTGACAGCCTGACTGATCTGAGGCACCTCAACCTGGCCTACAACAACCTCCCCTGTATCGTGGACTTCCGGCTCACGCAGCTGCGGTTCCTCAATGTCAGCTACAATGCCCTGGAGTGGTTCCTTGCGAGCGGGGGTGAGGCTGCCTTTGAACTGGAGACACTGGACCTGTCTCACAATCAGCTGCTGTTTTTCCCTCTCCTGCCCCAGTCCAGCAAGTTACATACCCTCCTGCTGCACGACAACAACATGGGCTTCTACCGGGACCTGTACAACGCCTCGTCACCAAGGGAGATGGTGGCCCAGTTCCTCCTCGTGGACGGCAACGTGACCAACATCACCACCGTCAACCTCTGGGAGGAATTTTCCTCCAGCCACCTCTCAGATCTCCGCTTCCTGGACATGAGCCAGAACCAGTTCCAGTACCTGCCAGACGGCTTCCTGAAAAAAATGCCTTCCCTCTCCCACCTGAACCTCAACCAGAATTGCCTGATGACGCTTCACATTCGGGAGCACGAGCCCCCGGGGGCGCTCACTGAGCTGGACCTGAGCCACAATCAGCTGTCGGAGCTGCACCTGGCTCCAGGGCTCGCCAGCTGCCTGGGAAGCCTGCGCTTGTTCAACCTGAGCTCCAACCAGCTCCTAGGCGTTCCCCCTGGCCTCTTCGCCAATGCCAGGAACATCACTACACTTGACATGAGCCACAATCAGATCTCACTTTGTCTCCCGCTAGCTGCCTCGGACCAGGTGGGAACCCCCAGCTGTGTGGATTTCAGGAATATGGCATCTTTAAGGAGCCTCTCTCTGGAGGGCTGTGGGCTGGGGGCATTGCCAGATGGCCCATTCCAAGGGACCTCCCTCACCTACTTAGACCTCTCAAGCAATTGGGGGGTTCTGAATGGGAGCCTTGCCCCACTCCGGGATGTGGCCCCCATGTTACAGATCCTGTCTCTCAGGAACATGGGCCTTCACTCCAGCTTTATGGAGTTGGACTTCTCTGGGTTTGGGAATCTGAGGGAGTTAGATCTGTCGGGAAATTGCTTGACCACCTTCCCGAGGTTTCGGGGCAGCCTGGCCCTGCAGACTCTGGATCTCCGTAGAAACTCGCTCACAGCCCTTCCCCAGAAGGCTATATCTGAGCAGCTCTTGAGAGGTCTGCGGACCATCTACCTCAGTCAGAATCCGTATGACTGCTGTGGGGTGGATGGCTGGGGAGCCCTGCAGCATGGCCAGACCGTGGCCGACTGGGCCATGGTCACTTGCAACCTCTCTTCCAAGATCATCCACGTGACGGAGTTGTCGGGAGGCGTGCCTTGGGACTGTAAGTGGCAGCAGCTAGACCTGGGCCTGCTCTACCTCGTGCTCATCCTCCCCAGCTGCCTCACCCTGCTGGTGGCTTGCACCATCATTGTCCTCACTTTTAAGAAGCCTCTGCTTCAGGTAATCAAGAGCCGCTGCCACTGGTCCTCTGTATACTGACCCGGCTGTGTGCCAAGTCTCGAAATTTGGTCTGCATGTAGTAGGACATTTTCTCTGCTAGTTTTCAAGATGTGATGCAGAGGCCAAGTCTGATGAATTGAAGTTTCAATTAAAATTTAAAATGTTTCCATTCCTTCTTCTCCCCCAAATTCTTTTTCCATCATTATTATTCATCCTCATTATCTTGGTAAAATATTTATTAAGTGACATTTTATAGAAATAAAAGGCAACGTGTCTCATAAATATTTTTTAAGTTAAATGCAGCTTGTGTTTCTTTTTTAAATGTTCTTTAGTAGTTTCCTTTGGATTATTTTTTAGTATCTTTCCCTTGGTGACATCCATGGAGCTGAAAGGATAGCAATTCAATGCTAGAAATGGTGAGAGTCAATGCCCTGGGGATTCACCAAGGACAAGAATTTCATAGCACAACAGCTACAACAAAGAATTTCAAAGCACAGCTGGAGGGTCTGACATAAGATCATAAGATGAGGACTCTCACCTGCTGCGTAACTGGCTGCTGCAGTCAGAACGGGCTGGTGATCCCAGCACTTTGGGAGGCTGAGGTGGTTAGATAGCCTGAGGTCAGGAGTTCGAGACCAGCTTGGCCAACATGGTGAAATCCTGTCTAAAAATATAAAAATTAAAATATAAAATATATAATATAAAAATATAAAAGTATAAAAATTAGCCAGGTGTAGTGGTGTGTGCCTGTAAGCTCAGCTACTCCAGGGGGCTGAGACAGGAGAATAGCTTGAACCCGGGAGGCAGAGGTACAGTGAGTCCAGATGGCCATATTGCACTCCAGCCTGGGCACCAAGAGCAAGACTCCGTCTCAAAAGATAAAGAAAGAATGGACCTCTTGCAGGGCCCTTTCCAGGTGCCCTGGCTTCATACCTGGAGTCTCTGGCAGACAGATATGACTCTTCCATGGAGAAACTAAGAGAAAATAACTGACCCTGAGTTTATCCAATCAGTAAGCCAGATACAGTCCTCGTTCTGAAGGGAAGTATAGAGAAATGCAGAGAGGAATGAATTCTCACTTGTGAACCCTCCTAACGCTTCACAAAAAAATTGCCTACAACTTCTTAGCAGATGTTCAGTATCTGTATTCACTAGATTCTTAGCTTGCTTTCTCTATTCAATGACTAACGAATGATTTCTGCGCTCCTCTCTGGGAGAAAAGATAACAAAGACCCAGTCCCTGTCCTTTGGCAGTTCAGAATTTCCATTCTTCAACATTTTTAATCCCTGCTTACTAAATCATAAGGAATTAAACGCAATGGGGGAGGGATGGGGAGGGAGAGAAGCTAGAAATCCCACACACTGATTGCTATTACCATGCAGACTAACTGTCAGCAGAAATGTTTAGGCAAATCACAGAGATAAAATCAGTGGTCTTACTTTGACAAAGGAGGAACTTCCCTTGGATGCTCTGCAGAGGTTTGAACAAAGCCATTTCAGGCTCCACATTCAATAGCATTCATGGCAGGCCCCATTAGACTTTGCCCTTATTATGACCCCACCTTTCCCTCCTGCACTGCACCCAGCCTAGTGCCTGGGATGTCTCTCAGGTTGCCTTGAAGCCTTCTGGGCTAGTCCCATCAGTCAAGGCCCATCGGACCAGACTGTCCTGATTTCCTCTCCCTATCAACAAAAACCCTTTCCCTGGGGTCCAGCTGTTTCCCAATGTGACAACTAGCTAATTAGACAAATAAGAGAAATGCATCCATCTGTGGCTAGTGGATTCACAGCTTCTCTTGAGTTAATGCCTCACCTCTTTTTGTTTTTTTTCTTTTCTTTTATTTTTTGAGATGGAGTTTCGTTCTTGTTGCCCAGGCTGGAGTGCAGTGGAGCAATCTCGGCTCACTGCAGCCTCTGCTTCCTGGGTTTAAGCGATTCTCCTGCCTCAGCCTCCCAAGTAGTTGGGATCACAGGCATGTGCCAGCATGCCCAGCTAATTTTGTATTTTTAGTAGAGACAGGGTTTCTCCATCTTGGTCAGGCTGGTCTCGTACTGCTGACCTCAGGTGATCTGCCAGCCTCAGGCTCCCAAAGTGCTGGGATTACAGGCGTGAGCCACTGCACCCAGCAATGCGTCACCTCTTGTATCAATCAGTGTTCTTAGTCTCATGCAACTAAAGATGGTTCTGTCTGGTTTAAGCAGCATATGCATTTAGTAAGAGAATATTGGTAAGCTCTGGACTCACGGGAAGGCTGAGGAACAGGCTCAGAAAAAGGGCAGGAACAGGGGATGCTGTGCAGCAATTGGGATCACAGTCCAAACCACGCCATAAGCGGTAACTGTGAGAGCATGACTGCAGCCACCTCTGCCACCTGCTGCCGAAATAAGCACTCCCCAAATTCTGCTGTGTCACCAGCTCCTGACCCTAGGTCATGTGCCCCTGCCCTGAGTACAAGAAAGACTGGCACAGCAATGCTTTACCTTTTGGCGAGGCGTCTATGGTAGAAGATAGTCTCTACTTCCTCCAAATACTCATGAGGGGGCAGAGTGCTTGAAACATAAGAAGAGAAGTGAGATGCTGAGCAAACAATATGAATGAAAAGTAAGTCCCATACCCTTTTATGGAAGAGAAGTGAGATGCTGAGCAAACAATATGAATGAAAAGTAAGTCCCATACCCTTTTATGGCAGCATGTGCATTTAATTAATTTATTTTTTAGACACAGTCTCACTCTGTCACCCAGGGTGGAGTGCAGTGGTGTGATCTTGGCTCAGCAACCTCAACCTCCTGGGTTCAAGCGATTCTCCTGCCTCAGCCTGCCAAGTAAGTGGGATTACAAGCACGTATCACCACATCTGGTTAATTTTTGTATTTTTAGTAGAGTTGGGGTTTCACCACGTTGGCCAGGCTGGTCTTGAACTCCTGACCTCAGG
>CAUYLG010005953.1:0-117603 GCA_963573385.1 Cacajao melanocephalus | reverse complement strand
TTTGTTATTTTCATCCCTTATTCCTTCCTGTCTCCATTGTTAAGCACAGTTATTGGCATAAAAGAGGTTTTTAATACCCATTTTTAGACTGCATTCTAGCCTGGGCAATAGAACAAGAATCCCGTTCTCTCTCCCTCTTTCTCTTCTTTCTTTCTCTCTTACATTCTTTTTTCTTTCTTTCTTTCGCTTTTTCTTTCTTTTCTCTCTTTTATTTCTTTCTAAAAAATAAATAAATAAATAATAAAAAAAATAAAACACCCTTATTGTTTTATGCCCTGGAGATGTGTTTTTCTGAACAAACAAAGAAAGGTAAGAGAAGTCAGCATTTCATCGGCACATGTAGTTCTGTCATTTAATTTAAACACAAAAATAACTCTCAGATGTATATTCTTATATCCCTTTTACAGATGAAAGAACTGAAGCTCAGAGAGACTTGTAGACTTGCCCAAGGTTATCCAATTAGTGAAGATTGGAACCTGTTTGTGCCTGAATGCAAAGCTTTTTGGTCCACTACAGCATATTTACTAGATACCACACCATGAAATCTGGAAACTTATATAACCAGATTTGTAAATGACCCTTTCTGTATCCTCACACCACACTACCTCAGCTTCTGTCTCTTCTCCTCTTCTACTACTCTTTCCTTTCCAAACATGCTGCTCAAATCCGTTCTTGATTCTCTCCAGCTCAGAAAACCCCTTTAAATGCATATAACATCTTCTATCTCTATTGTTATATTTTTTTTTTACTGTGGTCCAGTAATTTGTAATTTGCAGCTTTATTTTTGTTCATCTCCACTGGGCACAGGGTAGAATAAACTATGTCATCAGCTGAGAGACTTACAAACTTGTCTTTATCTATCTGTTTATCATCTATCTATCTATCTATCTATCTATCTGAATTTTGCATCGATCATCTTTCTATCTAGCTCTATTTATTGGTGAAGTTAAAGAAAGATAAAACATATTAAGCCCCTAGCTCTTAATAGCTGGCACCTAGAAGGCACTTGGCAAATATTCATTCCTCCCTCGTCACTCAGCACTGCTGTTTACCCAAATCATTACTCATTTAATGAGTCTCAGATGGAGAGGGGGAGTATATTGAGGAGATGCCCCAGCTGGTCTAAAAGAATGTGCCACAGTTTGGCAAACAATTGGGATGGCAAAAGATAGGCAATGAATGTGATATTTACCTTCAAATATCAGCTGAGGAGATGGTTTATTCTGCCCTGTGCCTAGCACAGTGACTCATATGTAAGAAGTGAAAAATTGAGTGGATGATGGGTTCATATTACGTCAGTAGGCCCAAAATGGACTTTCTGGATTTCTCATGCTTTATCAATAATATTAGTTATGTCAATGTTTGCCTCTACAGATTAATAAAGCAGTTTTAATTTCCTTTAATTTTGCAGCCACAGAATCAGATAATGATAAGGGCTCATAGGCACTAAGAAGGTTAGGCGTTACTGGCTCAGTGATGGGAAAACGCATTTCTATCCTAATAATAAAGGGAGTTTTGCAGAAAACACAGTGAAGGATGATGCTGAAGTGCATGTTTGCGTTTATTGACAGCAAGACCAGTATCAAGTGTCATAAATTGTCAGAGAGAAAGTTTCCATTGAAGTGGGCAGCTGGAACAAGTCTCAATCTCAAGATTTCTAAAAGCATTGAAGAATTTACATCAGTTCAACTATTATTTGATATAATTGGCATCGGTTGAACATATGAACAGGTCACCTTTTATGTCTAGTTTATATCCACCAGATGCTTGTGATTTCTACCTTTCTGGCACAAAAGTCCTCATAATTACACTGGCTTCCTCCTCTGCCAGTCAATGCTAATGGCAACAGAAATGAGAAGCAGTCATTTTATAAGCTCTGATGTCTGGAAATGTTCCTTTCATAGATAGTACAGTTTCTTACGCCAGTATGGTTAGATGCTACCACAACTTAAAATTGTGTTTCCATAATATAGTGGACTTTGACGTCTAACTGATATGCCTGTGTTTGACTTCAGCCAAATTATTTGGTCTATCTTTGCCTTACTTTTATGATCTGTAAAATGGGAATAATAAACCCATTTTGTCAGGCTTTTGGTATCAGTCAAATGCCATGACATTTATTAAAAGCCTTGTCCATAGGGATTTTATCCTCTATTACAATTAACAATAGCAATGAAAATGGTTTCATTGTGTGCCCAAATGGATACTGAATTAGGAAGAGAAAGGTCCAGGTTGAAATAATAACAGTGTTTGTTTGTTTTTATATAACTTTAAGTCCTCAAAATGCTTGTTATTGTATATACAAATATATATATATATATATATACATATAACTTTTTTTACAATAATTCTGAGGTAATCAGGGCAAGTGTTGCTAACGTTTTTACATCCTGAGTCTCAAAGGGGCTACATATTTGCTACAGCTAAGCAGCTAATAAATAGTGGAACTGGGGCTTGGACCCTAGTTTTCAAACTCCACTGTTACATGTTTTGTTTTGTTTTGTTGTTTTTCCTCAATCATCAGCCCTGGTCCTGATTAGTGGCTTTTCCTTCTCTAGACTCTTTGTTTTCACCCAAAAAAATGAGGAATTTGGAAAATGTGCTGTCTGAATTAGAATGTTTTATAAATCAGTTACTGTAGAACAGTGTCTTAGGAGGTATCTCATTGGCCTCAGTGAGAATTACAACTCAGTACTGCACTGAGTCAGATCATAAAGACACCTTATGTCCTTAAGGATACAATTCTGCCACATTCCTCTGACCTGCCGACCATTCTCCATCTGCCTCATTCCCTTCAGAATCCTGGTTTGGGGATGGGTAGAAAAAGTAAATGAATGGGTTAGGCACATGGGCATTTAATATTTGAGAAATGAAAATGGAGCCTTTCTTAAAAAAGAAAAGCAAGTTCTGTATTGTCATTAATCTCCATAATCTTCTACAACAAAATAAAGGATAAAATATTTTGGTTTAATTTGAATTTTAGCATTATGAGTACACAGTTTTTGCTGTCTTCTTTGGAGCTTTCAGTGCCCACAGAAGAAGCTTGACTCTCCTTAAAATACAAGTTCTTTCTGTTTATAGAAATGATGGAGATTTGAGAGTGGTAATACACACTAAATAGCACTTTTCTGGAAGATTATACTTCAGTTTCTCAATTACAGAGTGAGACAGTGGTGGAGGCAGCAGATTGAATGGATAGAGAAGATAGTAAGAAGTAGGCTGGCTTCGGAATCAGGGCTGGGTTTGAATTCTAAATACTGCATGCTTAGCCTTTCCAGACTTTGTTTTCTCATCTATAAAAGGCTATAAACATGCCTTGCCCTTCCCTCCCTCCCTCCCTCTCTTCCTTCCTTCCTTCCTTCCATCTATCTATGTATCTGTTTATGTATGTAGGTATGTATGTATGTATGTATGTATGTATTATGTATGTATGTATGTATGTATGTTTGTATCTATTATCTTTCTGTCTCTATTTAATAGTAAGGTTAAAGTAAGATAAAATATATTAAGCCCCTAGCCCTTAATAGCTGGCTCCTGGAAGGCTCTCAGTAACTATTCATTCATTTCTCTTAATTCAGCACTGCTGTTTACCCAAAGCCTCACATATTTGATGAATCTCAGATGGAGAGTAGAAGTATATCAAGTAGATGCCCCAGGTAGCCTAAAAGAATGTGCCACAATTGGGCAAACAATTGGGATGGCAAATGATAGAAAATGAATGTAATATTTACCTTAAAATATCTCAGAATCTTTCATGTGTAGGAGGAATTAGACCAGTGATAAATTGTAGTACATGGATCTTCTACATCAGAATCATGTGGATAGCTTCTGAAATGAGTAGATATCTAGGGTTTCTGCACTGAAGTCTAAGAATCACTGGATTAGAATTTTCAATACCAAGAGGCAGGATATTGTAGGGGTTTGATTTGGATTCAAATTCTGCTCCATCTTTGTGAACCTAAGAAAGTTATTTAACTTTTCTATGTTACTCATTGGGTTGTGGGAAGAAGTAACTAATTTAATACATATGAAGTGCCTAAAACACAGTTTTACTTAAGTGTGTAAGCCAGTCTTTGAAATACCTTGTGTGACTTTGTTTAACTTACATTTTATTTCCTCTCTGACTAAATGTCCTAGATAACTATATGACTAAGCCTTTCATTTTCTTAAAGTCTTTGTTCAATCTTCTCAGGGAAGGCTACTTGGATTGCTTGACTTTGCAGGGGTTGGGGTAGGAGAAGCAGGAGTAGGGCTGCTTGCTCTCAGAAATCCTGATCTCTCTTACTCTACTTTATTTTTCCTTTATTCTGTGGCATTTGTTACCATATAAGCTTACACTTACTATATTATTATTTTATTTAGTCTATTTTTAAAATTTAACTTTTAAGTTCAGGAGTACACGTGTAGGTTTGTTACATAGGTAAACGTGTGTTGTGGGGGTTTGTTGTACAGATTATTTCATTGCCCAGATATTAAGCCTAGTACCCACTAGTAATTTTTCCTGATCCTCTCCCTCTCCCCACCTCTTACCCTCCAATGGGCCCCAGTGTGTGTTGTTTTTCTTTATGTTTTCATGTGTTCTCATTTAGCTCCCAACTCTAAGTGAGAACATGCAGGATTAGGTTTTCTGTTTCTGTGTTAGTTTGCTAAGGATAATGGTCTCCGGCTCTATCCATGTTCCTGTAAAGGACATGATCTCATTCCTTTTTATGGCTGCATAGTATTCCATGGTGTATATGTACCACGTTTGCTTTATCCAGTCTACCACTGATGGGTATTTAGGTTGAATCTATGTCTTTGCTATTGTGAATCTTGCTGCAGTGAGCGTACACGTGTGTCTTTGTAATAGAATAATTTATATTCCTTTGGGTGTATACCCAGTAACGGGATTGCTGGGGTGAGTGGTATTTTTCTTTTTAGGTCTTTGAGGAATTGCCACACTGTCTTCCACAATGGTTGAACTAATTTACACTCCCACCAACAGTGTATAGTGTTCCTTTTTCTCTTTAACCTTGCCAGCATCTGTTATTTTTTGACTTTTTAATAGTAGCTCTGGATTTCTCTAATAATCAGTGATGTTGGGCTTTTTTTCATATGCTTTCTGGTTTCGTGTATGTCTTTTGAGAAATGTCTGTTCATGTCCTTTGCTCATTTTTTTAATAGAGTTATTTTCTTTCTTGTAAATTTGTTTAAGTTCCTTCTAGATGCTGGATATTAGACCTTTGTCAGATGCATAGTTTGCAAAATTTTTCTCCCAAAGCAAAGGTTTTCCGTTTGCTCTGCTGACCATTTCTTTTGTTGTGCACAAGCTCTTTAATTAGATCCCATTTGTCAATATTTGCTTTTGTTGCAACTGTTTTTGGTGTCTTCGTCATGAAAAATCTTTGCCCATTCCTATGTCCAGAATGGCATGCCTAGGTTAACTTCCAGGGTTTTTATAGTTTGGGGTTTTGCATTTAAGTCTTTAATCCATCTTGAGTTAATTTTTATATATGGTGTAAGGAAGGGGTTCAATTTCAATCTTCTTTATATGGCTAGCCAGTTACCCCAGATTATTTATTGAATAGGGCATCATTTTCTCATTTCTTATTTTTCATTTTCTCTCTAATAGGCTGTAATGTCCACAAGGACAGGGGCACTTTATTTGCTTATTGCTGTATCCCAGGTGCCTAGAATAGTTTCTAGCAAACAGCAAATGCCCAATAATAAATCAATGATAAATAAATAAGTGTATAGATAGATGTTAGTATGATTATTTATCCCCAAGAAGTAGAAAGAGGTAGAACTGAATAAGACAGTAAATTATAAATGTAATATTGAAATAAAATTTGACATAAATATATGCACATATGCACACATATATATACACACTTACACACATACATATACATATGTATATAGAAAGTATATGTGTGTATATTTGGAATGCTGAGCATATATTTAAATATTTAAATAATAATTTATATCTATATACATATATATGCATGTGTACATGTATATATGTGTATGTAAAAATAAGCATAAGTATTTATTTATCTATATATTTAGGAGTTTTTCAAAGCCACCTGAGGAAGCAGAGATGTTGAAGTGTTTACTTGTTAGGTTGCTACAGCGATAGGGAGAAAGACAAAAATATATACATGTGAGTAAAGAGGCAACAGAAAAACAGATGAAATACAAGTGATTTCAGGGTAAGAAATGAAAGGCTAAGATTAAAACAGCAACCAACATTGGATGGATGTAGAAGAGGAACAGTTTTTAAGTAGAGTAGTCAGAGAAGCGATCTCCGAGAAAGTGACATTTGAACTAAGACAAAGCCTGAGAAGGAGCCAGGATAGGCCTGAGGTCGTCATTGAGGTGGTGGGTCAGGTAACAGGGAGAGAAGAGCTGGAAATAAGGTTCTAAGATAGGCGGCGGCTAGGTCAGACTTGTCTTGCAGGCCATGGTGAGGAGTTTGGATTTTACGCAAAGCGTAGCAGGGAGTCACTGAAAAGACAGAAGCAGGATGATGACCAGGTCAAACATGTTTAGAACCTTGAACAGAGAGGAAGGAAAATAGACCTTATTTATAAGATGAGAAGATCAACTGCTCTGATTTCATCATATAGGCTATGAACAGATGAGAAAGACAATTTGGTTTCACCGATGTTTCATTCATATCCTGCCATTCCCATTAGAATGTTTCAAATGGGAAAGGGAAAACCCAGCTAAAATGGGGAAAACCTATGTATGTATATGTGGCTTTGCTTTTTCTCAAATGATACCATTCTTATTTCCAAATGCATTAAGTAATGGATGCAAATGTATGCACTATTGTTCAATTCAATTCAGCTGGAAATTTTAAAGTTCTTGTGTAGGTGTTTTATGTAATCAATTCCCCAAAACATTGAACCTAGAGCTATTTCCTTATGAAACCTCAGCTACCAGTTTCTGAAATCTGCTGTAGTGAAGAGTAAGCATGTGAAAGGCAAATTTAATTCCATACATGATCAATTTCTTCTTTCTGACTCTACAAGTTTAAATGGTACCTAACTCTTCAAGAAGTAGCTTATAGGTCATCTCTTCCATGATGTGTTTACTGGGCACAAGCACATATAATCTCATGCATACCTCTTCACAATATGAGTTTAAAATAGCTTGATAACATATGCCAGACTCTATTACAAATTTTCTATAAATAATTTCTTTTTGAAGTCTCGGAATTACTACATGTAGCAGGTGAAGTTATAATCATCATTTTACACAAGACAAAACTGAGACCTGGAGTCACAGAGTTGATCGGTGGTAGAGTCAATATTGGAACTTGAGTAAGCTTAATCATTATATACTCTTTGATTGTAAATAGTAAACCTGCAAATTTATTCACCTCTATTTGTCCCACTTTGTGGTACCTTATATGAAGGAATAGTTCAATAAGTGTTTTCAATCAGTGAATTCATCCATGACCTAGTCTTTCAAGTTGTATCATTTCATTAGCAAATGGTGATAAAAACCTGGGTTTTAGACCAAGACAACCTAGGTAGGCAGAAAGTACTCACTACCTCTGTGATATGGTAAAATTACTGACATTTCTAAACCTGTTTCTTCTTCTGTGTTGTTGGCATGAATGTAGGGCTGTGGTGAGGATTAAATGAAGTATGCATGTAAAGCACTTAGCACAGTGCCTGGAACATAATTAGTTCTAAGTCTATCTGAACTGTGTTTATTATTTTTTGAACTAAAACAACCTCCCCAAACATGATTACAATTACGTACCAGGCAGTTTTTTAAGTTGTGCTTGTTTTATCAACTTTCCTTTAAAAATCAAAGCCAAAGATCTAATCATGCAATCAGTGATGTTAATTTTGTTCCAGGGCTCATTCTGGCACCCTGTCCTCAGCAGAATATGCCATGTGGGTTCTGAAAGGCCCTCCTATAGGAAGGAAGGCCAGTTCAGGGGAACAATACAAGAGCAAAAGGTGCTGTGTGACCATCCTGTCTTTTACCCCCAAACATCTGACATAGCTACAGGCAGCACTTCCAACCTTGCCAATCTATCTCCCCAGCCTGGATCTACCTTGCTGGAAAGTTATTTTATATTCCAGTGATGGTTCCAGAGCATTTTGAGTGACAAGGGAAAAACAGCAGAAGACTAAAATTTTGCCCAGATAACACTTAATGTGGTTAATTTACAGAACTTGCTGGAGGTTTAGGACCTAATATCCATCCTGTACCTCTTGTGTGCCAGGAGCTGTGCTGAGTGTGTTAGTTTTATTATCTCATTCAATCCTTACTGCAGCCATATACCAATTTAAATTTTAGTCGTAAACCAAATTTACAACTAAAAAATAAAAATAGAAAGTGACATGCTTGCCTCCATGTGTTTTTTGCAGGGCTGTGGTGATAAAATCGAATACTTCTCGTGTTTTGCCACATTCTTCTTTGAAAGCAAATTTTGCAGGGTTACAACACCTTTGGAGTCTCCAGGGACCTCCCCTGCAGTGAAGACATGTTTGGCAGAGAAATGAGGCAAAGGTTAGATGTGGAAGGCAGGAAGCTTCATTCCAGTTGACAGTTTACTTTGACCTGGAAGAAGCTAGTAACAATGAGCTGAGTTCTATTTTGTGGATTACATTTGTGTGTTTCCTTGTAGAAAACCAGTATGGTGCTTATGTGCAATTTTATTTTTTTCATTCCTGTTATGGGATGTTTAAAAGGTGTAACTTTTATCCTTCTACATTTCCCAAGTAAAGTTGAGATGTTTCAATGTTCCTGACACAATTTGATAAATTATTTTAAGGAAACGTGTACAGACACACACACACACAGACACACGCACATGTGCATGCACACACATACACACACATACGAGAATGGTGCCTGATTCATAATTGGCACTCACTGTATATTTGCTGAATGAATGCATGAGAAAATAAACGCATCTCCTATTTCATCTTTCTCTCTCTGAGAATCAGAGCTGCTGCAGGATTTTTTTCGGTGGTGAGTTTCAAAGTTTACCTTTCTTTTTAAATTTTTGCTTTAAGAATAATTTCAGAAAGAGGTTATTCTAAAATACGGAGCATTACTTAATCTTATTTATGCAGGACAGTTAATTGGAGTGGGCCATAATTCCTTTGGAATTTATTGAGATGAGATCATTTACTTGTGCACTAAATGGTCCCAGACTGATAAACTGTTAAATTTGTGTAGTCTGATTTTCATAAATTTGCTGGCCTTTCTCCCTCTTATTGTCTGCTAGTTCTTGTTGCTTTTGGCACATCTGGCTCTCCATTCCCTGTACAATTAACAGTTTCTCCTTTACTGTAGCCCAGGGAGCTAGTTAATAAATTTGTTGGACCATGCATATGGTAGGAATACACAGCATTGGGCCAGCATTTTCTGAGAAACTTCTGAAGGCAAGAGACTGGTGAGATATAGATAATTAAAAAAGCAAATACACAAACCCAAGTGAAAGATAAAACATACACAGGGTTTTAAATACATAACGTACCTTGAAAAGATGTATGATATAATAAAACATTTGGTTTTTAAAAGGAAAGACAATTTTGTAAATCAGGAAAGGCTTTATAAGGAAGTTGTATTTAAAATGAATCTTGAAGTGATGAACAGGTTGGACATAGAAAGATTGGTAAGGAGAAGTGGTAAGTGAATTATGGTCTGACCAGGGGTGAGTAAATGATATGGATTGTGAGACTTATCAGAGAGAGCTATAATTGTGGGAGTAACTGGGCAACTGAAGGCCTAGGACAGGATATTTGAGAGATCAGAGAACAGTTATAACCAGAAATCCTGAGAAGGCACTGGGTAGGAAGTCTGTTGAAGGCTGTGGCTTCTGCCTATGGTAGGCAGACAGTCAGAAAGGAAAGCTGGATGTGAGGTGGAAGAGGACAGATTGGAGCCCATGAGTCTCTAGTCTGGTGATAAAGGTGTTCTGCAGAAGAGACTGGTGCTCTTAGCCATGGAATTTCACATCTGCCTGGCTTCAGACTTGGAGAAGTTTAAAGGGAAGATCTGGCAGGAACTGAAAGAGTGGTGGGCAAGCCTGCTGCCCCATCTAGGAGGTAAATCAGTGGTCAGCAACAACGTGTGTGAACTGCAGTGGTACCTAGAGGCCTAGACAGAGCCTCTGAATAAAGTTCTCTATGGGCAGCCCTAACTTGGAATTACAGAAAGGGTAAGGAATTGTAGGAAACATAATTCCAATTTAACTATGTTGGGACGGTTGAAAAACAGAAGTGACTTTTGTCTTAGAGAAAGGGAAGATCATGAAAACATAAAATGAAGGGGGGAAACAGGCACCTTCCCAGGAGAGTCCACTTTGACCAGGATCTGATGTGTGAATACTAGGATCACTGAATGCAAGAAGCCACTGATTTTTGGGGACCTTAAATGCTCTGTTAAGAAATTCATACTTAATCCTATAACATATGGAGACACACTGAATATTCCTGAGTAAGGGAGGGGCATTATTAGATCTGTATTTTAGACAGATCTGGCATTAGGTGTCAAAGCATTGGAGCTTAGAGAGGGAATAAGTGGGGCAATTGATAAGGATTCTATTATAATAATCAAGGCAGAAAATGTGCATTCCCAGAGCTTTCTTCTGTTCTCAATTAATGAGGTGACCCAGAGTCATCATAAGATGTTCAGAACCATTCTGGGAATTAAAAATGCTAGTGTACATTGCAAGGCAAAGTGATTTCACCTTTGGCTACTAATGTCACCTCTAATGCCCTTATGGCATGCCTAGATAACTCTTCTTCAAAATTCCTTGGTAGGTTTGCCTCTAGTAGGTGAAGAACAAGGAGAAGTGTATGTGCAATTAGAACATCGGCTTAAATGAAATTGGCTTATGCAATCATGTCAGTATCATTTTGAGAGAAGAAGAGATCCTATAAAAGCAAGTACTTATTTTACATAGTAAATTAAGACTTTGGGGCTTTACTGAGTGGTAGCAACAGTATTCCCTCATGTTTGTCCAAGTGCCCAACAATTTACAAACCACTTACATGTTCGTTATCTCACTTGATTTGATAACAGCTCTGCAAGGTCAGTTTCATCTGAATTATTATAAGTGAAAAAACTGAAGCTCACAGGTTGTGATGACCATCAAGTGGCCACTTAGCCCTTGATGAATCAGAAAGGAAAACTGGACGTGATGTGGAAGAGGACAGATTGGAGCCCATGAGTCTCTAGTCTGATGATACAGGTGTTCTGCAGAAGAGACTGGTGTCTTAGCCATGGAATTTCACATCTGCCTGGCTTCAGGCTTGGAAGAGTTTAAAGGGAAGATGTAGCAGTAATTGAAACAGCAGTGAGCTGTGTCTCCTCATTGGTGTTCTGTATATTCAAAGGGCACCATTCTATTGTTCACTCTTCCGTTATACTCTGTGCACCATGGCCTGATAATCTTGGGACACATCCTTGTTCATGCTGTGTCCTTGTTCTAAATCCATTCATGGCTGGGCCCTGTGGCTCACAACTGCAATCTTAGCACTTTGGGGAACTGAGGTGCGAGGATCGCTTGAGCCTGGGAGTTTGAGGTTACAGTGAGTCTGGACTGTGCCGCTGTACTCTAGCCTGAGCAACAGAGCAATGACCTATCTCTAAAAATAATAATAATTTTAAGAAATTCATCCATAGTTTTTGAACATCCTCACTTTAAAGATCCATTTCCACCCCAAAAACAGGCTTTTTGTAACCCAGGTGTTACAATTTCAGCTGTTTTGTGTCCTCACTTCCCTGAAGTATTTTTACTGTCTTTCATCAAAGCACAGAACACCAAACACAGGGTAAAGAGGAAAGGGTTCTTTACAAAAGCATATCTGGGTGGACACCTTAACATCCTCAGGAAATCTACACATCTTTGAATTAGGTCATTCCATAAGTCTTCCCTGTCAGCACTTCCTGGCACATACTCCTGAATGTTTTAAAAACCAGCCATATCTCTTGGCTTCCTCCTTGTCAAGACAGAGCTGAACTTACTCACCTGTCTTGACTTATTTAAAACACACACTTACACTCAGTGCTGTATCACCTAAGATTTCAACAGCCAGCAGCAAATGAATTAAGAAACCTTAATATGCCCTTCATTCAGTGCACCCTGGCAGGGGTTTTTCCTCCTAAAGAGATCCCTAGGGCATATCAAATTGGGTGACTACCCCCGCTTCTTGCTTTGGGGAATCTAGGGTTTTTCTGGTTAACTATGTTGAGACATGGACTTAGGGAAACAGGAGGAGGCATATAGACATCAAACTTTTGGTGCTGCCGTGAAATGGAGTATGTGTAATTGTTCTCAAAGAATACTAGTTTGCTGGGACCAAAAAAAGCTAAGCCTCTGGCTTTGCAGAAAAGCCTTAGAGGAGTGTGCTGTGTTTATAAAGTCAGCCAAACCTACCTATTTGCACACCACTTACATGTTCATAGTTCTAGTTCTGGCACAGTGCACTTTCTGGTATCGTATGCTGCTTCTCTTTTCTTTGTTCTCACACATCAGTTTTGGCCTAATTTTTCTCTACCGGATATGTGGGTTTTCTGCTTCCTTGTATTTGGTACAGTGTGCAGGGAAAGTTTGGGAGAGTCAAAGGCAGGTCTAGCAATGAGGGGAAAAAAGATAATAGCTAACAAATTGAAGTGCTTACTGTGTGCCAAGTGCTTTATGAAATTACCTACATAATCCCATGAGGTGCTTTACCGACCCTGTACACGAGTAAGGAAATTGAGACTTGACGTAGTTAAGTAGCTCGTACAGCTGTGGAGAAGGCTCTGCGTGCGCCCAGGTCTGTATGACTGTTAAGCTCATGATGAAATCTTGTGCTTTGCCTCCATGTGCTGAGGCATGCCATGTATCCCAGGGCCCCTATCCAGTTTGCTTAGATGTACAGCTGAGCATCTTGTAACAGGTGGTTAGTTACTACTCTGATTTGTCTGACAGTTCCCTAGAATCTCAGCTTGGACTGAGCCAGCCCATTTGCGTTTCTGGCCTCTTACTACTTCCTTTTCTCCTTTTTCAATTTTTCTTCTTTTTTTCTTTTTTTTTTTTTTAAGGCTCAGACAGCATGGGAGTTGCCTTAATCAATTGATGAGATTTCTTTCTGTTTTAATGACATTCTCATTTCCTCAGTACGTTTTTCTCACGTTGAGGGTTGGGGAGGGGAGTAAGGGAACAAGTACTTTCGAAAAGCTCTCGTCTCCTATTTTTGACAGTAAGATCTATGAAGTTGCGGAAATGCTGTTTTAAAATACTGGAACCGCTGTATTGAATGCCCATAGGTGTCTGTGAAAGAGGGAAGCATAAGCCCAACATGGCTTGAAAGACCTTAACCAGGATAAGTAGGTTGAAATGACAAGGGATCTGGGTCCAGCTCAACATAAAGAGACATTTATTACAGTTAGGGCCATATGAAAACTAAATTAGTAATGAGTTCACCATCGCTAGAGATATTAAAAGAGGGCCTAGACATCTACTTGGCAAGGATGTCACAAGGAGATTTGAATATTGGAAAAAGGAGTTTGAATCAAAATGACATTTAAAGGCCTTTCCGGCCTTGAGATTCTGTCTTGAATTCACTTAGAAACTTTATATTGGGAATAAAGGTTTCCCCTTGTTATAATTAACACCAACTAGTGATGTCTCCTCCTCCCTCCCCCCTGTGCTTCCCCTGTCTGAACAACCACTCGATTTAAGAAGGGGACTTAGGATGAGGAAGGATGTGGTTCCTTCCCTCTTGGCAGCACTCCGTGTCAGAATGGAAGACTTGTGTCTGGGCCTGGCACGGTTCCGTCAGGCCCTCTTACCAGCCCAGTCGTGTCTGTGACCAGAGCACGTGGGAGGTACACATCCGTGTTGAAAAACCTCCCACTGGCTGCCTGCTCTGGATTTTTGAAATAATTCCTGATGAATGCAGTCTTGCCCAGGCCAAACCTCTTGGAGGAATGATGACACACCCCGAGACAAGTCCGAGTCGGACCAGACAAGCATCCCCTGAAAAATACTCCCTTTGCAGTTGGCAGCATATGAGAAAGCGTCTTTGAGAGCCATTTCTTCTTGCCGTTTCAAAGGAAAGCCGCTTGCAGGCCAGGATGTCAGTAGTGAAAAACTCTTTTTTTTTTTTTGGTCTATTTTTTTATTTTCTTTTCTTTTAATTGGCTTACTACTCATTTGAAAGCTCTGCTAGTCAAATATGATAATCCTTTGATTTAATGTCAGGATGGAGACAGTTCCCTGGTTCTTGAAGGAAAGAGTGTTAAAATGATAGGAAGTCTCCAGCAGCTGATTAACAACTTTGATTTGAAAGAATAGAGAAAGATACAAAAACTGGCAGTGGGTCCTGCTGATCAGTGCTGCAGCTAAGAATGAACAGTGCTTTTCAATTAAATAATCTTTCTCCTCAAGATTTACAGAGACGTCCATAATCTCCAACCCACTTAATTGTTTTAAAATGTAATGTTACAGCTCAGTATGCTTTGCTCAGATCTATCATTTGCGTATATTTCAAACTACGAAGTTTTGTTCCTTATAGAAAAGCTTCAGAAATTCACCAGATATTTTAAGTCAGGTCAGTCCAACTGTTCCCAGGAAATAAAGATGTTAAGAACTTCACAGCTGTAAGGACTCCTTAGGGATCTGATCCAATGCTGCCTATAGGACGTTGGGCCAAGATTTCCCATGTACGCCATAAATCTTCACAAAGTCATGGGAAAAGAATAGCAACTTCAGCTCCTTTTGCAGCCTGATCATTGCTTCTGGGCCCAAGTAGCTGTCTTCTTTTGATATAGGACTATTGCCTGTTTAGACATGACTCTTTTTCCTGGATACAAATGGTATGTTAGTTTTAGGGGACAGTTATATTTCTTAGTGGTTTTCAGAGTTGGTAGACAGGCCTGAACTGGGAATCAAAAGCCAGATTCTCACATTTCCACTAGTGAGTTATTGACCTCATGAAAGTCACCTCTCCTTCTGGGGCTTCTATTTCCCAAATAGTGTCCCAAATAACATTATTGACTTCTGAGGTCCTTTCTGATTTTCTAGATGTCATCTTGATAAGAAGATAGATAAAGTGTAAGAGAATTTTAAAAATATACAAAAAAAAAAAAAAACAGCAAAGTAAAGTGTGGGGCTTAGGAAAATAAGAGTCTTCTGTTTAAAATATGTCTCAGAGAGCCTTTGTTGCAACAAAGGTCCCAAATACAGGAATCTTAGACTATACTGTGTATTGCAGGGTATATGTATATGGATTTTCCATATTTGCCTAATTTCTGTTTGCTAAGAGCTGACTGGGAACATGAATAATAGTCACGAGGAAGCTTAAAGAGTATCACATTCAATTTATTTGTTTTACTGGCAACCCTGAGGCCCTTGTTCTTGAGCTCCACTGAAACTTGAACCCAAGTCTCCTGCCTGCTTGGGCAGTGTGTTTTCAAGTACACTGCCTATTCAGTTTCTTTCGCGTTGATGAATACTTACAGAAACAGTCAAGCTACGTTTTCAAAGTTAGTTAATTCAAAACAATAGAGTTTTGTGGTCAGCCAAACATAGAAGCAAGGAGATTTGCTAGTTTTGCATATATGTGTGACTTAGTTTCCCTATTTTCCACATGTTGAACATAAGTTCTTGTTTATACAGCTGTATTCCTGGCCAACAATTAATGCTATTTTCTTTTCTTGGGTTTTAGAAGATCTACGTTCTCAAAACAACAACAGCAACAATTAACTATGACTTATAACTCATTTTCACCTCCCCACCAGGGCCACTTACATTCACATTTCTGATCACAGTATTTCTTAAGGTAAATCTTAGTTCTCTGAAAATGCTGAACAATGAGTGTCTTCTCTTTCAAGTTGCAGTTTCTACTTACCAATTTTGTAATTGTGGAGCAGCCACAAATACCGTGGCATAAGATTCATGTATCCGGGCTTAATAGCTCAGATTATTTCCAAAAACCCATTAACATTGGATTGATATCATGCTACCTTTTTGCTTTTGTTTTTCTGCCTATTAAGTGCTATCGTTGGCCCAAACTCTTCCTGAGGTCTCCTATGATCAAGGATCTTGTTTTAACTATTTTGATAGGTTGTCTTTCTCAGGTGTATTCCATACTACACTGCTATTGTATAGCAAATACCCTGAGAAATTATACTTTCGTTAATAATTCAGGGCTGTGATTTTGAACATAAATTACTTTTCACTGTACATAATGATGTCCCCAGAACCTACTGAAATATGTAAGACTCTAACATGAAATGACCCCAGGGCCACATGTTACTAGTTTTTGCTTGTTGGGTTTCTTTTCATGTTAGGTGTTAGCAGGTCAACTTTCTCTCTGACATCGACATGCCTATTTATAAAAGCCATTTGTCCTTCATGCAAGTTTGTGACCTATTCTCTGCCTAGAAGTAAGGACTCAGATAACCAAGTTGCTATCGGAAGATCTGTACTATAAAGTTGATTAGTTTTTAATTTTTTTTTTAAGTTGATGCATCCTAGTTACCGTTTGCAGCTCTGGTTTGTCTAGCTGTTGGCTATTGGTATTTACTTGATAATTGACACTGTCTGGTAATTGAATTATCAGCTGTTGTGGTATGACTACATGCCTCTGATTCTGTGGGTCTCACTTTTCTACCCTTTGGATGTTTTCACTGGCCAATAGACTCATTACATATTTTTACTGTGATCTTCTAAGTAGATGCTAGGGACCCTATTTATTTTTAAGTAATCCTGAAGAAAATGACTGTAAGCCTAAATGTGGTTGACAATAATCAAAGTGCCATCATGGGGATATGGTTAAATACACTACCATAAGCTAGGCAATGCAATCATATTTAGCCATTAAAAATGAAATATAATAGATCACAGTGCTATATCAATGTGAATTAGGATGACAACTTTGGTCTATGTTTTGCCTAATAAAGTATAACTTTTAAAACCAAAAAAAAAAGAGAATTATATAAACTAATCTGGAAAAAATGTGAAAGATACATTGCTAGATAAAATAAGCATCTTTTTTTCTTTTTTCTTTTTTTTTTTTTGAGATGGAGTCTTGCTCTGTTGCCAGGCCGGAGTGCAGGAGTGCAATCTTGGCTCACTGCAACCTCCACCTCCCAGGTTTGAGTGATTCTCCTGCCTCAGCCTACCCAGTGGCTGGGACTACAGGCACCCACCATCACACCCAGCTAATTTTTTTATTTTTAGTAGTGATGGGGTTTCACTACTAAAATGTTGGCCAGGGTGGTCTCGATCTCTTGACATTGTGATCTGCCCACCTTGGCCTCCCAAAATGCTAGAATTACAGACGTGAGCCACTGTATACACATATGACTCAATTTTTGTAAAAAGAAAAAGTTATATGTGAAAGAATGAAAAATCTGAGTCTAGTAGTTATCTATGGTTATATTAAGAGAGAGATTAGATGAATGCTGAAGGGAGAGGAGAAGGGGACACAATGGTTTCACTTCTTGCCTAATATGGCTTAAGAAAAAAACTTTTAGATATTTACTTACTTAAAAAATTAACTTGGAACCTCTTACTAAGTGAGACTCATAGCCTATCTCAAAGAGCAATAATGTGACATTTAAATATTTTACTGATTTGGACAGACACAGAAACAAGAACTGATAGATAATTTATTAGATGCCTTTGCTTTAGGTGCCTTTTCTCTTCTTTTTTTAAAAATTATTATTATTATTATTATTTTTTTGAAAGAAAGAAAAAGAGAAGAAGCAGGGAGGCAGTGAACTTGCCCGTTAGGATTTGGCAACTTGCTTGAGTTTCCTAGGTATCCTGTGATTCCTCTCTGTTTCTTGCTGCACAGCACTGACTCAGATCTGTGCCTTTACATGTAGCAGCGGTGTGAAAACCTATGCTCTCTTATAGCCTAATTTGGTTTCCTTTTTCGGGATATTACATTATGAAACATTTCTGGAAATTTGCAGCTTTTGATGGTGTATACAAATGATTTGTGATTCCACTAAGCTACTGCTTAATTGTAGGCTGCTGAATGGTGAATACTTTAAGGAGCATGGTAACAGGCATATTTTGTTTTGATCTTACACAGTCTCATTTGAAGGAATGTTATTCATTTGAAGATGGGCTGTGATTTACAGAAAGGCAATTATATTGAAGAATAACAATGAGTGTTTAGTAATACATATCAAAATGTAGAATATGAATAACTTTAGACCAGATCTAAATTACATGATCTTTTATTCTACATAAGTAATTTTAACAGCTGAAATTTGCCTTTCTTGTTGGTGATCAGATACCCACTGCCCTCCAAAATACAGGGTCAAATCTACATAAGATGTGGATGATTTCTTCATGGAGTATCATTCTAGGCCTATTTTCTGTAATTCCTTGTTTACTCACCTGCAGGTTATACTCTAGTCTTATTAGATTTCTTGTTTTCCTCTAAATATCTCATACACTTTTCTGCTTTGAGAACTTTATTGAAGTTATTTCTGCTTTTTGGAATACCTTCTCCCCTTTTCTTCCCTTCTTTTCTCTTTACTCCCCACTGTCTCTGTGATTCTTTTTGGTCCCTACCTACCCACAAACACACACCTCTGTTCCTGTTTCAATGCAAGAGCTTCCCCATGAAACCTCCCTACAACTATCAGCTAGCAAGAATCACTGCTCATTTAGCATTCACAGCCCTTTATTTACACTTCATGGCTTACACTGTTGCTTCTTAATGTATGGTCTAAGGAGCAGCAGCAATAGCAGCCTCTGTGGGTTGACTAGAAACGCAGAATCTTGAGTCTTGTCCTAGACTTTTGGAATGTGTGAATCTCCATTTTACCTCGTTTTCCAGGTCCTCCTTATGCATATTACCATTTGAGAAACGCTGTCTTAGAGAAGATATCCAACTTTGCCTTCACTTGGTTGCTTTTGTGTCAGTGGGTTCTGATAGAATCTGTCTTGTGATCACAGACTGTGTCCTCAGCATTCATCTGCAAGGCAGGATGGAGTGCTTTGCACACAGTAGGGGCTCTTAACTGTGTGTTGTTGAATAAATGCTTGCATTTTCAATGAAGAGGGGTGTTTGAGGGAAATATACAAATACAGGGTATTTCTGTGATTCATGTCAGCAAGATGTCATTCAGATTGTCCGGTTTCCATCATTGCTGTGGTTGGGTTTTGTACACCCTGGTACAAAGGGACTGATAATGGTGTGGCTGTTTTCTCATCCAAATCTCATCTTGAATTGTAGTTCCCATAATCCCTATGTGTTGTGGGAGGGACCCAGTGGGAGGTAATTGAATCATAGGAGCAGTTACCCCCATGATGCTGTTCTCGTGATAGGGAGTGAGTTCTCAGGAGATCTGATGGATTTATAAAGGGCTTTCCCCGGTTTGGCTTAGCACTAATAGACTAACACAGAGACTTAGTACCTTATCAAATCTGTTTCCTCCTCTCACCCCTTTGAGAAAAAGAGTGATGTGGAGGATTAGAGCTTTCAGAAACTCAGGTGAGTTCGCTGTCCAGGGGATTATATTTAAAGCATAAGGAAATGCTTTGTATTAATATTTTATGACTAGGGCTATATCTGTATATCTGAAACAATTATATATTTGCTCAGGAATTGGAAGCCTGATCACAAGGTCAGAGTAAGGTCCAGAATCAGAGTTTGGTGCATCTGATCTTAGGAAAATAACATTGTTTTAGTTTATTATATTTCCTTTCCTAAACTTGACAAGCAAAAGCTTCATAATTTCAAAAGAGCTTTTCTATCTTGTGTTACAGATTGTAACAGACTTGCATTCAGATTCATTCTGGCAGTATCTTCATCTGCCCCACTTCCCCTGGTATTCCTGTTTTTCTTAGTGTCACTTTTGTCTTCTCTCATCTTTACATGTTTCTTCTGCAGTTTTCTTAGTTATTCTATTCGTGTTCCAATACTTAAAACATCTGTGTCATATAATTCTGGTGACATTCCTGACCCTTTACAAAATGGGTGTAGTTAATAAAATTACAATATATATAAATATAAAAAATAAAATAAATAAGGATAAAGTAAAAATAAAAATAATAAAATACAATGAAATAGATATAAATAATATAATTATAAATAAAATAAAAATAATATATAAAAAAACCTAACAGGTGATTATTTGACATATATAAGAACAAACACAGTAGCGACTTGCCATTTTTATTTTTGTTATTAGAGCAGATCTTGAAAATATAATGTATGTTACATCCTTTTCTTTTAGATTTGGATTATTAAGATTATTAAGACATTGTTTAGATTATTAAGATTGTTAAGATTTAGACATTGAATACTTCTTTCTACTTTTATTGGCCATTTAAAATATATATATATATATATATATTTTTTTTTTTTTTATGGGTCTGTGCTCTCCCTGTGGCATTTCAATGATACAAAAATGAATTAAAGAAACCAAAACAAAAACACTACTTGTTTCATTGTCAAACCTTAAGTTGCTTACAATGAAATGAAATAGATAAGATGTGCACACATAATGAGAAAACACTAACATACATACATACATATATATGTGTATATATATGTGTGTATACTTATGTGTGTGTGTGTGTATATACATATATATATATAAAATTGTCATAGAGTTTTTGTTTAGAGAAATCTAGGAGGTCTTGAATATGCAAAAATGACAAGGTTGGTAGAGCGCTGAAGGACATTTTAGATGAATTCTGATTACTTGTTACTCACATTCATATATCCTCCCTCTCTCTTCCATCTCTCTGCCTTCCTTCCTCCTTCCTAGGTCTCTCATTACCTTTCCCTCCCTCTGTCCTTCTGTTTTTGTCTTTCATGGATGGATGTTCATCATACAATGTCCATTCGGAAGCCGAAAGCCTCAAAGACTCAAAGACAGATAATTCTCTTTTTGAAAGTCATGTTACAAAACCCTTTTCATGAACCTGTCTATAGGGAAATTTCTTCCTGTCCTGGCTGTGCAATTAACCATTTATTTGTTTTCATGGATACCAATGCTTACTCATTTTAAACTTTGTATTTTTTTTTCCTCCTCAGAAGTTCATTTTTCTCTTTCTTCAATTTTCTTATCTGTTTGTAATAAACAGGAATTAGTCTTTCCATGTATCTGTATTGATTTTTTTAATAACTAAATTTATTTTAGTGAAAATTATAGAGGTTATATGTTTAGGAGCTGTTGCGGAAATAAAATTAGAAGCAAAAATCTCCCAACTGAGAAATTCTCTCTACAAAAGTAAGAGAGAAAGAAAACACGTTTATTTTTTATTCTTGAACATGCATTATTAAATCAGAATGTGATGTACATCGAAGGTAATCCACTAAGATATTGCAAAGACAGAAAGAAATCTCACTATTTTATGAAGCCAAACAGCCCATTACATGCATGTTTTCAGGATAAACAATAACTTGTCCTCAAGTAAACTTGACAGCACCATTTATCACACATAGCTCATCCTAACTTTACCTGGTAATTGGGGTGGCCATCCATGTTAGCTGATTGGGTTTGGACAGAGGAAAAACAAACTTTTCATATCTTTATGACAGGAGGTAATTTTTTAACTTGGTGCAAGGTGCCTACTGAAGTCAGACTCCAACTCTCCCACAGAAACTGGGAGATAGAGGTGCTAGCTACCTTGATGTTCACTTTTCGAAGAGATGGCCTCTAGGTCTTTGTAAAGGCATTCCTAGGTCACAAAGCTGACAAATGTCCTTGTCTAGTCTTCAAAAGGATTTGTATGTATTTCAAAGAGTGCAAAAAATACTCAATATTTGCAAGTTAACCAAAGTACATGCTCTGAGAAAAAGAAAGAGGGTGGAGAATCTTTTCCCTTATTTTCGAAAAGAATTATGCTTCTTATTTTTAATATATACTTATTCTGACAGGAGATAGGTCCTATTTCATTATGTTTGACTAAGCAGTTCAGAATTAAAGTTTTACTTTTTCTGAGTTTGAGGTTCAGCTGAGGTTTGTCTTTCATGGTTTGAAAATTCATTAGCGTTTCTTTTATTTGTATTTTTACTGTGACAAAATTTTACCATGTTAACCACTTTTGAGTCTACAGTTTTGTGGAGTTAAGTATATTTTCACTGTGGTGCAACTATCCCCATCATTCATCTCCAGAATTTTTCACATTTCCTATTGAAACTGGAGCCATTAAACACTCACTTCTCATTCTGTCCTCCCCTCAGCCCCTGGCAACCACCATCATTATCACTTTAACCAACCTATTCAAAATGCCTGTGAAATTTCAATAATATCCTGTCTCTGGATGAGAAGTGGAGAACTGTGTTTGCCCAGGATTTTAAAGACAAAGATGTTTTCTTGGGAAACTGACTGAGAAAAACAACTTAAAAACCTTGAATGTGGTGCACCCATTTATACAAATGATGCCACACTAATTATAAATAACTTAAGTCTGTACAGCTCCCCAGAAATGTCTCATTTGTGCTACTTCGTTACTATCAAACTAATAATAAAAAACTTTTCTAGTGAAAGAGTTTTTTGCATATAATTCAGGGATTTTACTAATGTAGAGTTGGCATTTTTCACAGCCCTTGCTCCAGTAAATTTTTATCTTTCTTAATTGATCTTTTGGACACAGCAAACTAAGTACTGAACACTTCATATATTTTGTTTTATAAACTGCCATGGGCATTGGGGAGAATAATGTGAAAGAATCAGGGCAGACAATCTACTGCAGCCAGACAACCTGATTTAAAATCAAGCTTTGCTGTTTGATTGTTGTGATATCTTGATTTAGGCACTTCACCTTTTTGGACCTAATTTTATCATCTGTAAAACAGGCAAATTATATTCCTTTTTGAGTAAGTTGTGTTAATATCAAATAGAATAAGACATGAAAAAACAGCACTGTGTATAGTGTCAAAGCATGAATTATTTCAGTTGAGTAATGTACTTAGCATACATTAGGAATTTGTAAAATACTTGTTGAATGAATGAACAGATGTTGTTCTCAAAGTTAATTTTTCTAGGATTCTCTCTTCTCCACATGTATGCCTGTTGTGGCTTATAACCTCCCTTCTCTTGGCTTTCCTCTGATTTTTGATCATATCCTCCTCTCCTACCCAAATTATGCTTTCAGTTTAAAAACTCCATATTTCAGAGTTTGGGTAATGATCTGAAAGGGGTTATGGAATTTCTTTTATATTCTTTCATAGAAAACTCTTTCTAGATGGATCTGCTTCCTGAAAACTTTTGGGGTTTAGAAATGGCAATTCGAATTATCCACTGTAACATACACAAAGATTAAGGGAATTTTTTTTTTTCCTAGCATCAATAGACTCAGGGGAGTTCATCCTAGCCAAAAAAATGATGAGCTTCAATAATATTAAATCAGACATGTGAATCCAAATTAAACAAAATTCATGGTGTAATTCCAAGCTGTTCCCTCTGTGATCACTTGGGTGGGAGCTCACTGAGCAGCTCTGTTGTGCAGTGTCACCATGCGCATGATAAATGCAAATGTATGTATTATAAAACATCATAACCAACGCTTACACTGACAAAGGCAGATGACAATCTCAAGGTATTCTGTGGAATCTGCCTTGCCTGACATATTTTAGTGGAAAAATCACCCTCATCCATGATGATCTGAGGAAGAAATGAGTATGGAGAGGCTGAAGGGGTAGAAAACACATAAAGAAATTATCGTATTTTCCTGGATTGAGCAACAGCCTGTAGAATCACTCTGTTTAGAAGAATGTAATTATTCAATCAATAATCCAGAGCGTTTTCTATATGCCAGGCTTCATGCTAGGTCCTGGGAGCCAAAAATGAATCAGAAGTGGACCCTGTCTATAAGGGTCTTAAGAGAGAAGGCATGCACACTTAATTAATAGTATGAGATAAGAAAGTACATTACTGAGACTAAATGGGAAGCATTGCTAAAGTTTTAGGGAGAAGGGAGAAATTACATCTGACAGAGGGAAGCAGGGAAGTTTCATGAAGGAACTGGTTTCACAACTATGCCCTGAAGGACAGGTGGTACTTGTACCTTCCTTACCCTCTGTGGAGAGGGTAATGAAGGGCATCCCATGCATAAGAAACGAGTAAAGGGGAAGGAAGGCAAGTGGTGCTCTGTAGCAATGTCTGTATTTGTACCTCTGGTGGGAGTCCTTGCTGTATGAGAAGTGGGGATACAGCAAAAGGTTGCAAAGAGAGTTTGCTGCCAGATCATGGAGGATCCAGAATGTCAGTGAAGGGCATCAGGGAAGTAGCAGTAGGATATGATATGTGAGAAAATTGCTTTGGTCTTTTTCATCAGTCAGCCTTTACAGGTGTTCCCATGGCACCCAACACTTACCTGAGGCTTTTACAGACTTCTTGTTTGTAGGGTGGTAAATATCTCTTCCTCTGGATTTATAGAAGGAGATTTCAGTTGGTTTTTTATATACTAGAGAATGAAAAGAATATTTACATGCAAAAACTCTTACTTTGTAGGTCACCCTAATAAATTCATTTTCTTATCATCTTCCTCTTTTTTGGAAAAAGCAGAACAATTAAAAATAATAGCACTTTTTATTTTTCTAACGTTAAGGTCACACAGGTGAGAGGGTTATTTGGTGTGTCTTGTATGTGCTTACTCCTTTTATAATTGGAAGAATAAAGACTCCCCTCTGTCTTCTGACTTTCCCTCTATGGTGTCTTATGTTCTGATTTGGCAAGTCTTTAAGTACCCAAAATTCTGGACGCAGTGAAATTATAATCGACTCCAATTAGCTACACTGGTGGAGCATAGCATCGTCCTACTGAAACCCACCAGCATGTCTTACATCTCATTTTACATCTCATTTTAGCTAGCCATTGTGTCATTGTTCCTCCCTCAGCTTGCCACAGGAATGGTTTAGCAAGTAAGAAAATTGATTTGAATTTCCTACTTTTTTCCCAATTAAAAATTCATGACCCTTACTATAAAACTACCTCAAGTAGGAGTAATACACTCAATGAGAGAATTTATAGAAATTCCTCAAAGCTTGATCTACTATTAGGGGACAAACTCCACCTCCCCTCCCCTTTTTTTCTGAAAGAACGTCACTCAGCATTTCTAAACTGTGGCAAGCATCCTGATGCTTGGGGATATTACTAAACAAGAATTACTTAAGTCAATTAGGTTTGAGAAACATTGTATATATTACTAAGCAATTTAGTTTTACAACATGCATTAGCATCCCAAAAGGCCCTGAAAGAAGTCCTGTGGAAAAAAATAACTTCTGAATCTATTTTACCTAATATTAATAACCTAATGTTTCTCTAACATGAGGGTGAATTACCAAAACATAGTTTTTCAAAATAATTCTGTAAAAGCCCGAGCTGAACGATGTGAATCAATATGTGGCCTTCAGAGGGTCTAAGTTAATCTAAGAATGAAATTTAAAAATATCAGGAGACTCAAATTAAGGAGGCGCATTTATTAGGACTATGCATTGAATCCATCCTCTATTTAGCTACCAGGATTTATATGAGGATTTTTTCATAGCCTAGAGATCCTTTAAGACCCTGTCTTTGTTAACAGAGCTGCTACATCTGATATTATTTTCCTGAATCTGAAGAAACACCAAAGGGGACTGAAATAATAAGACATGAATTTTGGCTGTAGAATGCCAATGTTGCTGACCCTGCAGGGTTATTGCAGAGGGAGATTAATTATGCAGATCTGCCACCCTAGGCTTTGGAGTTGAAGTACCCTGTTGTAATTCACTGCAGGATCATTCATGTAGCCAGCATATTGATATGATTATTATTCCACCAAGGTTTTTATCTGCCCCTAGATAATTACAGAACCACTTACCAGCATCTCTCATTGACTTCTTATTTAAAATTCCCAGGGCTACAGCAGACATTCGGGTCCTTTTATTGGAGACAGCTACAGATCAATGGCATGAAGCAACATGGGATTTTCTTTAGGACATGACAAATGCTGAGATTGTTGCTAAGCAGAAGATAGACATTCGGATTCCAGTAGAAAATAGTTGTTGCAGTGGCTCCTTATCTCTAAACCAAACTTTTAAAGCAATGGTAAGAACATACAATGGAAATATCATGAGATTTGGTGTCAAGGCATTTGAGTTTGAACACTGGCTTCACCATTTGGTATCCATGAAGCTATAGTTCTTCTGTAAAATGGGATTGAAATTAAATGACAAACTGCTGGCAGCATGAGGATCTGGAGATCTCTTTAGGTTGTGAGATTAAATGTGTATATGTGCAAAATCCCTGCTAGGATATGTATATATGTGTGAATCCCTATGAGGTTGTGAGGTTTTAGTGTATAAATGTGTGGAAAAAAAACTTTATGAATGACAAAATGTTTTAAAAATATTTTTGTGCTAATGAGAATGGCTTTCATTCCCTGTGTAGTCATAATGGAACATCCTTTTCATGGCCCCATTGCTTGGGTGATGACCTATCAACACCTGAAATCACCTAACACAGAATGTAGTAACTATGCAGTGGTATGATTAGCAGCTCCATGCAGTGTACATTCTTGAAATGATGTGCAGAATAAAATTTCTATTTCTTATTGCTGTCCTTAGCCTGTGGTTTTAGGGACTTCAAACCTGCAAGATAATATTCATCTAATTTGCATTTTTTCAGTTAAGATTTCCTTTCTGTTCTATAGATCAGTGGTAAAAAGTATAGCTTGTTTTGTTTTGTTTTAATTTTCCCCTAAGAGCCTTTCTTCCTTATGCATGGCTGTATCACAGAATGCTACATGTCTTCAGAGGCCAGCTGTAGTATCAGCTCCAAGGAGTCTTTCCACCCTCACTCCTCAGTCTAAACCCCTTTTCTCTCTCCACAACTCCTACTCTCTACCACATTAAAATGCAGGTAATTCCTGCCCCACGGCGTGTTGGCATGTTGCTTGGACTGAATTGTACACTTAATAATAGCATGAGCAAACACAGATAACTAGCTTTGTACAGTTACAGAAATAATAACAGCAAATGCACCTTTGGGCATTTTACAAATATTAACTCATATAATCCCCTCAGCAATCATAGGAAGTAGCAAATATTCTCCCCATTTTGGAGGTGGGGGAAGTAAGTCACAAAGAGATTAAGTAAGTAACTTGCCCAATATTTCATAGGCACCATGTGGCAGAGCCAGGAATTGGTAATTAAAATAATAGGCTTTTAAACTATGAGATTACAATGAGCCATAGGCAAATCGGAGATTTCTATAGGTTGTAAGTTCCTGGATGTCTGGGGCAATGAAAATCTGTGTCATTCATTAGCATTTAGTGTAAGTGCTCCACATAGTAAGTACCCAGTTACATGGAATAGCTTTACATTGGGAAAAACGCCCCTTAAAAGCTTATGATGCAGCCAGAAAATGCCCCCCTTGTCCTCTGTCAACAATTTTTTTGGTATGTGTTCTGCCCTCCTGCTCAATATGCTTGTCAGAGCATTTTAAAACCTCACATTAAGCACTGCTTGAGCACCTCTCTGTTAGGGAGGCCAGGGTTCTGTTTTTTTGTGAGTAGCTGTGTGATAAAGATAAGGCATAAGTTGAAATTAGGGTTACTTGAGTCTTTAGTGGTTTATGGATCAGTAGATAATAGCACTATAAAATTCCAGCTCATTCTCATTCTGATGAAAGGGGAATTGCGTGGTGTTACTTTATTTTCAATAAAGTCACCAAATGTCAATGCATGTAAAAAGAACTCTGGCCATAGTCCTCCTCCCCTTCCCCCCCATCCAGTGTGATTTGGTGGACTGAGGTCACAGCCCAGACTATGGGACTGGTGGGTGCACATTGCCATCTGTCAGGATGATCCTGGTGCCCAAAAATTAGTGAAAGAAGCCATAGAATTTCCTCAACAGGGACACAGACTCACACAGACCTCCTCAGTGTTAGTTCATAAGGGGATTTTCTTTAACACTTTAGATACAGAGACATGATATTTCTTTAAGGCTTATGTTTTTGGCTTATATGAGTTCCCAGGAAGACCTGGAACATTATCTTTGTATTTCAGGGACAAGACTGGGGATTGGAGCAGCGAGGATACCTAATAGGCTGTTTTCTCCTGTAGACTGAGAATACCTGAAGGCTGCACTGAACCCCTGTGCTTTCTCCACAGGTGGCGAAGTGTGGGCCTGGTGCCCTTAAGTCTACTGTGAATGTTGTAATTTAACTCTTGCTATGAAACTAGTTGTAGAAACTGAGGCATAAGAACAATATAGTATATGGCCAATGTTATAGCACTTGGTGATGCCAGTCAGAACTGGGAAAGAGGACTCATCCTGCCTGCTTCTCTGTGTAATGGAGAATGATGATCTCTTGGGTGCCGCAGGGTCTGACAGAGTAAGGGGGGGCCTGTCAGAGGCTTCTGGGTACCTGAACAGGAGAGGAACTGAGGCCCTCATCTGCTGGATGCTTTCTATTGAGCCAATCGTTTTTCTAACAGAATTGGGGGAATTATACTAGGAAGTACTCTATGAAGGGACAGTTGACTGTATTGTGAGGCCAAGGATGGCTTGCATCCAGTCAAGTCTGATTTCTGAAGATAGGTTCATTTCATAGGCAGTGGATCTTGATGATTGTCACAGAACTTATAGTGACATCTGTTTGAACCAACCTTTTGAGAAGATTCCATCCTTAGGATAGCCTATGGCCTGACTAGAGAAGGCAGTGTGCCTGTGAATCCATATGTAAAATAAAAGTATCAGCATCTCGTATCTGTGTCATACTTCACCATTTATTAAGCTTTATCGTAAACATTATCTATTGTGATTCTTATGTCATCCTATGAGGTAATCTTTATTTTATTGATAAGGATGCCAGGGTTCAGAGGGGTTAAGTTGATTTTCCAAGGCCACATAGTTAAAAAGTAATCAAGAGCAAACTAGAACAGAGGTTGACTGTGTCTTGGAGCACTACGCAGAAGTCACCCAGTGTTTATATGTGTTTCTTGCATAACAGAATTGGACCACATACTGTGGACACAAACTTAGATTCCTAGTCAAAAAAGGGGAGTAGTAAGAAAAAACCTAAACAAAACAGATCAGGGCAGAAATTTCTCAGGCCTCTAAGACAGGTGTAGATACCTACCCAGAGTTTTTAGAAAAGCAATCATTTATTTTTAGGCAAGCAAGATAAGAGAGACTCTGGAGAGGCTGCAGAAGGGACATGAGGCTTGAATTAGGCTGTGGGAAAGTTAAGACTTATTTCCTTCAGTGATGGACAGTTTGGTCTCAAGTGGAGTTTCAAAAAACACCTATATCTTGTGGATTGAGGATTGATTTGGGAATTTCGGCTTGGGCTCTCCCTCCTGCAATTAGACTTTTCACTACATCAGTATTTGCAATGGGTCTTTAATAGGTACATTGCATAAAACGAGGTTCATGGTCACATTGTTGTAAGACTTTCTCCTTAGGGTTCTTGTCACTTGACCAGGAAAGACAAGGACGCATAGAAGGGTGAGAAAAATGGAATTTATTGGGTAAAAGGGAAATAAAAAAGGAAACAGGGACTCTCGACAAAGCAAGAGTCCTTTTAGGAGGCTTTCTGCCTCACAGATTGAATCACTGGTTACCCCCAGGAACAGGAGGAACCAGGCACCACCCCTCTGCAAACGCTGTGAACTTCTGTATCTCCACCCCATTCTCCCAGGATGCAGACTGGTCAGAGGTTCTCCAGGGACCCCTTTATACTTGACTGTCTCATTCCCTCTGTAGAGAAGTACATCTAACTGCCATTAGAATAAGGATAAGGATAAGGGTGAAGACCAATGTTAACTGCTTCCTGCTTACAAAGCTCCTTGAGAGGCCTGTGTAAGGGTCCCTGGCAAAAGGAGCCATCGTACAAGGCTCCGATTACCTGACTGTTTGGAGTTTGGTGGCCTGACGGTGAGAAGAGACAGACTGGGTTATTAGAAAACATGTATTAAAATGAAACAAGTGGGTGGTGAAGACAGCTTAAAAATCCCGAGGCATTTTACCAGTTTGCACAGGCAGAGGGAGGCCAAAAGCCTGACTGGTAAAACAACTTTCAGACTTTTGCGAGCGTGTCGAGCTTCTGGGTTCCCTTCTCCTGACCCAATACTAAGCCAACTGGTTTAAGGTTTGGGAAATTAACTTTTCCCAGTTTGGAGGATGCATCCAAGGAGACTGTTTTGTAGTATGAGACATAATTACTTATCAGTGAATAGAGGACAGAGGGAGGAGACAGGAAAAAAAAAAAGCTGTTTTTTTTTTTTAATGGAGCTCCAGGGGTCCAGGATGCATTTGAAATGGATACAGAGTAAAGATGGATAGCTACTCATCTAGAAAGAGGGAAGCAGGCATCCTTTGTTTCCTTCTCTTCCTAGCAAATACCTGGGGTACATGAGGGAGAGAAGGACGAGTGTCCTCTTTCCCTCTTCCGTCCTTGCATCTTCAAGTCCTGACAACTTTGGCAGGTGCCATCCGTGGGTGCCAAAGCGTGCACCCATGAAGCAGGGAGGGCTTAGAGAATATGAATTATCTTTTCTCACCTATGCCTCTATTCCCCCTGCTGTCAGTAGCCTTGGAGTTTCCTAGACCTCACTTGTGCCATAGATACTAGCATGACCTTTATCCACGAAATGGAAGGCTTGGCTTAATCAGCAAGAATTAGCTGTTCTCACCTGAACTGTGCCTTTTAACCTCTGTTATCATTGGCCTTTAAAGCCCTTAGATCCAGTTTTCTTTTCTAGGGCTTTACTGCCCTAGAAAATGTGTCCCAAACTCAATTTCAAGCATCAGATGGACTCCTCATTATAAGCCCAATGCTCCTTAAGCATCACATGGACTCCTTATCATAAGCCAAATGCTAAGGTAAAGCTGTGGAATTCAGTCCTCTTCCAACAAGGGAGAGAAAATGATGTCTTGTGACATTTCCAGATAACTGGTAGTTATAGTTATGCTTGCTAAGATTTGGATGCATGGTGCTTGGCTTTGGTTAGCTCCTTTGGTCTTACTTTCCCAAAAAGGAAACCTTCAGGCAATGGGCATCCTATTTATTCCCATCACCTGACAGGATTTGCAGAATAATTGCTCAGAACTAGACTACTGATCCAGATTTCTGCATTACCCATCCCATTTGTTCTTTCTTAGCTGCAGCTGGAGATTGCTGGTTGGTTCACAGAAACAAGCAGAATTAGCCTAAAATTTAGGCAAAAACTTAAAAACAACTAATGAGTTTAGAATTTAATGAAAAAGGTATGATAAGTTTTGAAACATAATTTCTCTTCAGTCCTCATTTTTGTTAAAAAAAATATGGTAGGCCTGACTTGTTTGCAAAATAGACTTTAGTCATATACTTGGCCTGATGAGTTACATAAAATACAGCAAGAATAACTATTTCTACATACACCTTTTAGATTGGCTTTGATGGAACTCTGTTCCACAAGGAATCTCAGATAATACCTTTTAATTCTGAGCCTAGCCATGAGTTTACATCTTCAAATACCTGTGAGTTGGGTGATCCTCTCCTCTCAAGGTCCCAGGATAAATTTGGAGGTCCTGGGCCTGTTAGAAAGTGACATTCTCTACTGACCACAGGTCAGGAAACCTGTACAAGGACTGTGTAGACAAGGGTATGAGGCCAGTTTTTTCCCAACGGGCTTTCCTTGGCTCTGCAAATTGAGCTTGACTCCTTAAAGGGGAGTATACCATTCCAGTCAAACCCTTGGTAAAACCACCAGTTTCTGCAATTGTGTCCTGTTGCAAAAGAAAAAATGGATTCTTATTGTACTGACGCAAACAGCATATTGCCATCAGTTAAAAATACTTACAAATAGTATCCAAATTCTAGAGGAACCAGGCAAAGAGAAACAAACATGCTCCAGATTTTTTTCACAGGAGAATACCTTAATTAATAAAGGCTGTAAATAGTTCAAAATAAGTTTCCTTGACTCTGAAAAACAGAACAAGGATCAGCAATATTCCAAGCAAAAGTTTTAAAGATTGTTTCAGTTTTCGAAGTTCAGTCTGTTTAGTCCTTGTTTTGCTTGATATTCGTGAGCACTTCAGCTCTTCATGAGTTCTGTACAGTTTTTTTATTCCAATGTTATAATCTCCAAAGTTATCATAAACCTATATTTGAGAGCCCCTGTCAAAGTTCTATAACTAATCATAAACAATCTTTTGAAAAGGATTAAAACAAGTCAAAAATTGTCTGTGAATAACAAAATATGCAGTGTAGTTACAGTTAGAAGCATAATTGACAAAGTTTGGTTATCTCTGTGATTTAAAATAGCTTAACATAACAACCTTATTATGATTGCTAGCATATACTCAAACATTAGAATTTTAGAAATTTCATACAATTTTGGAACATATATTACCATTATTCACCAAAATATAACCTAAAGAAGATTGAACATCACTGGCAATTCTGTGTACATAAACATGTTAAACAATCCTGTTTACCTCTCTTTTCTAGACACTCCAGTGACCCTCTGAAGTATCCAAAAAGCCAGGTGTCAGGAACGACAATTTTGTAACTAAAGTTTGATTTTGGGAAGCCTGTTGAATATGTTAGAGGTTTAAAACATTTGATGTTATGAAATAGAATTCCAGATTACCATAAATTATTTTACAAAAATTATGACTCAGAAATTTAAAAAGCAAAAAACCTTTTATAGCCCTTTACAAATTTTGCTAAAGAACAGATTAGTGCCTTAAGGGTAACCTGTGCTTTTATTTCAATCCTCAATTTACAGAAAACCATATATTACCTTTTTAAATTTAGCCAATATGTTTACACAGGGAATTTTTGCAAGATTAATTTTTACATACTTTCTGGCAGTTGTTTGAACTTTTAGCTTTATCTTATCTAATCTAAAACAATTATTTAACCCTAGGCAAGAATTTACATTTTCCTCAATGACTAAAGTCATGTGAACTGAATGATACCACAGCTTTTGTTTTCCCTTTTAAAAACATTTGATCAAAGGGCTTATCTTCCTTTAGGACAATTTATTTGAGCTATTTTTATAGACATCACACACAAAACAAATATACAACTACACAGACACTCAGAAGAAAACCCAGTTCCCACAAGTTCCTTCATTTGCCAATCTCCTATTTTGATTATTAGCCTCCAGGTGCTTTTAATTTCTGGGGTTCCATGAGAAAAACAGAGGTCTCTCCCATTTTATGCATTCATTAATAGTGGTGAGGCAAAATGGAGAAAAGTAATTTAGTTGACTGAAAAAACAAAACAATTTTTTCAGAAAAACAAGGTTCATGAAAAGGAAAACATAAAGGCCATTTAAATATAACTTGGAAATCTACTTTTAATTAAGCTGAGTGCCCCTGAAGAAAATTCTTTTAACTCCCTTATAACTCGACAAGTGGCCAATATTTCTGTCTTTGAGACTTTACTAAAGGTTCAGAGAAAGGAAAATCCAGAGCAGTCTGTGAAGGGGAAGGGAATCAACAAATAGCAAAAGGTCATGCAGATATCAAACCAGAAGGTACTCATTTCCTAAGCCAGGGTTGAATCCAGGCCATGGGTAAGCTAAACAAAGCCTTGCCATGGTGTTACATACCATGCTCCCAAGGATGTAAAACAAGATGGAGGCCTGCAACAGAGTGTTTTACAGACCATACAGAAAGACATGCAAAGCACACCCAATTGGCTACAGCTTAAGACCAGCCTCACAAATCCTTTCTCATAATAAAACTTTACAGAGAATATAAACAGTAGTCTTTATCATTCCTAGCCTAGTAAAATGTCTTCTGAAAGGAAAAAAACAAACGAACAAAAACACACAACCATGCTTAAAAGTCAACTTCTGACCTGATGGAGAAAAAGAAAGAAAGAAAAATTAAAAATGCCATCCAATGGGGTTGAACCTCTTGGTCAGGGGAAGGGGAAGATGTCTCAGATGTGTGGCATTTACCAGCCCTAGCTAGGAGGGGAGGGGGAACAGGGAGCTGCTGCTTGCCCTTCCATCCAGAAAAAGGAAGGAAAAGGCCATGGAAAAGCTGGGTTGGACTGAGGCTTCCTGAACCCCAGGAGTGATGGTGGCAGGGGCACAGTTTCCCCTACCCTCAGAAGTGCGTGGGTGAAAAGGTTTAGAAATGAGAGGGAATTAAATTTCTTGGTTTGATTCTCACCCTTTCTCAAACTCCGTGTTCTGGGCATCAAAGATGTTGTGGGACTTTCTCTGTAGGATTCTTGTCACACAACCAGGAAAGATTAGGCTTGCAGACACACAGAAGGATGAGAAAAAATGGAATTTATTTTGTGAAAAAAATAAAAAAGAAAGAAAGAGAAAAAGGAAACAGGGACTCTCAGCAAAGTGAGAGTTGCTAGCAGGCTTTCTGCATCACAGATTGAATCCCTGGTTACCACCCAGGAACAGGAGAAGCCAGGCTTTTCCCTGCTGCAAATGGTGCAAACATCCATGGCTCCACCCCATTCAACCAGTGTGCAGACTGGTCGGAGGTTCTCCAGGGGGCACTTTATACTTGAATGTCTCAAAATTACTTTGGTTAATGCTGTGTTAAGACAAGTTGGCTACAGTATTCACTTGGCAGATTACTCCAAGCCTTTAAAATGCCAATGTGTATTGTGAATCTCCAAGAGAGATGTGGTATGTTACTTTTCACACTTATTTTTTGGACACGAGGTCCTTTGCAGATTGCTTAGCACAAGACATGATAATTTTCATCTCGCATTTTGCAGGAATTGTATCCTACTTGGCCATTTGCTTTCTTGTTTTGTTTTGTTTTGTTTTTCTTTTGTGTGTGTGTGTGTGTGTGTGTGTGTGTGTGTGTGTGTGTCTAACTTTGCTCCCTACCTGTGAGATCCGTGATTAAATGAACACTGTGTTTATTTCTATATATTGCACAACTTCTATTAAAGTGTATAAAATAGGGGCTCAGTAAATACATTGATTTGAATGAAATTTGATGCTGTAGATTCAGAAGCTAGGGAATACAGATTTTATAGAGAAATCTATGAAAATTCAGCCACAGTTTTGTTACTTCTGGCCTTTCTAACAGCTTGTAGAAAATGCCTTTCTCTTGAGAGTCTCACAGACAGGATCGTGATCTTCGGACCATTGTTTTGAATTAGAGAGGTTATTAGTAGCAATGTCGTTAAGTGAAATTTAAGGGGAGAAAACCTCAGATAGCTAAGAAACTTTTCTATGCTGGGAAAAGTAATTAATTTCCTAACCTGGAGGTGACTGGATCTTCGTCCACAGGTGATATGTCTGTTTTGTGCCTGTGGTGGTTATAATTTCACCTAATTCCCTATTTGAACTTCAAATGGCATCACATTGCCCAGGTAATATGCTCCTTCCTTCCTCCTCTCGACTCTCCTTCCTTCCCTACTTCCTACTCACACATGCTTTGAAATGCCTCTGCTGCAGCAAGGTTCTCTAAACTGTGTGGGGGGAGGGTTGGATTAGAAGAGAAACTTATATAATCTCAGACTGACAGAAAAAGTTACAGTACAGCAGAAAGAGCATTTTTTCCTGATCCATAACATGTTTTTATAGCCAAAAGATCCGTTTCAGGATCAGGCACTGCATTTAGTTCTCTTGCCTTGCTTCCTTCAGGCTGGAACAGCCTTTCCGTTTTGCATTAACCTCACTTGATACTTTTGAAATTTCACGCCAGTTGTTTTGTAGCATGTCCCTCTTTCAGGTTTGTCTAATCTTTTTTCATTATTAGAATTGAAAGTATGGGTTTTGAATACCTCTGAATTGCAAGCTTCATGAGGAAGGGGACTATTTTTCTCTCTCCCGCTCCAGACTGCATCCAGAGCTTGATACAGATTTGCCGACTGAATTTGAAGTACTGTTCGACTATTATTATGTTCATCATAAATACTCTTCCTTCGAACCTTGAAGTTCCCTGTCACATTCTGTGTTGGATTTAATCAGCTTTCTTGGTTTAAATTTATATATATATATATACATATATTTGAAAAAGATCTATTTATCATTTATCTATCTATAGTTAGTTAGTTAGTTCTGTATCTTTCTGTAACATCTTCCTGTTTTCTTAAATACACTTTAACCAACAAAAAAGTTTTTCCACATTTTTTACAGAAATACAACATATTGACAGTACATAATGTTCAATTTTTTCATTTTTTTACATAAACATTGTCATGTGATCATCACCTAAGAACAAGAACATTACCAGACCCCAGAAGCCTCACTTTTGCCCCTCCCTTTAATATCTCAATGGTAATTCATTTTCTGATTTAAATTAAGCAATTTATAAAATATTTCCTTACTGACTTTAAGTTCTCTGCCTCTTCAGTTTCTTTCAAATTTAAGCAAAACCAAGCAAAAACTTTAGCTTATTTCATAATAAACACCAATTGTCATCATATATTGCATTTTGTATACATATGTATATGCACGCGTGAGCACACACACACACACACACACACACACACATGTTTTCACATGTCACATCCTTTGAGCCTTTCCATCTGCTCTATGAAATAGTCAGGACAGGGATTTTTACTGCTATTTTAAAAATGAAGACATGGGGCCTAGAGAAGGGAAACCTTCTGAGCCATGATTTTTCCAATTTTCAATTTCATCATAGGGTCTATCACAACAATCCTGGCTTTTCTGTAATTGTCAAGTAAAACTATCTTCTTTGAAATATTTTGAAAGTAAAGCACTAAACTTCAACCTAGTGCACAGAAAGTATTGGGCATGGCGAGTTTTGCCCAATACTCAATGGTCAGCTTGAACCACGTAACTTGGGCTCTTTTTTGTAAATCCTATTAATGATAGCTCACATTGTCTACCACTTCATAGTTCCTCAAGTATTTCACATCTATTATCTCACTTAATAAGAGTTGAGGACAAACAGCATTTGCTGAGAGCAGTTTGTGTTCCTAGACAGTGCTAAGCACTTTATAGCAATTATTAAGACTTTCCTCTCAACAAATGGTGAGGTAGGTATATTAGTTTCTATCATTCCCCAGCCTCAGTGTCCCTAAGTACAGAATTATTTAATCATCAAATTGTTCACCTACTAGAGAGAGGGTACAATGGAACAATTCCTTGCCTCATTTAGAAGGGTCCATGGACCCCTAGCACATCAGTCTTGAATTAACCATCAAGACAGTGAGCTGGCTACAGATCTTTCTAAGAGGTCACTGTAAATATTCCTCACGTCTTCTCTCAGGCTCTCCAGGATCACACAGTCAAAAAAATTAAAAACTTCAAGTTCAGTGCTCTTTTTAAATTGCTCTTTCACCTTCCTTTCACTGAAAACCCAGTTCTAGTTCTCCCTTGTGAGGGACTGGACTTCATGATGATATTTTTTCCCTCAATCCACAGAGCATGTTGCTATTCAGAATATTAAAGAACAAAAGGGAATCAATCTGCTCACATTCTATTTCAAGGTTCTAAAGATGGCAGGTGGTATATTATGTATATATGTCCTCTCAGAGTGCTGAGCACTTTGAAGCTATTTCCTGAGAAGGGAGAAGGCAATATCTAAGAGGAGTGTGCTAATGTTTTCTGATGAACTTTGACTCTGCTGTTATATCAGTAAAGGTTAGAAGTAGTGGCTTGGTAAGCTGAAAGTTGGGGCATTTCATTTATCTCTTCATGTGCCTCTACTGCTAGGTGTTTCTGAAATATTCAGTACTTAATGACAAGGCTGTGTTATTTTCAAAGTAAATGTTCAAAATAGAAAACATATTTAGGTTAAAACAGCTTTCTTTAAACTCTCTAAAAGGCTTCACAAATCTTTTCTTGAGCTTTTTGATAAGAAAAATCATACTGCTTAAAATATATTTCTAATTAATGCATTGTAATGACTTTTTTGGGAGTACAGCTCTGTGACTACTAACCCATGTATCGAATCAAGTACCCACTGCGACAATCAGAATGCAAAATTGTTCTGTTTCCCCAAACAACTGTCATGTGCCCTCCTTTTGAAGTCAGTCTTCCACTGTCCCTAACCCCTTGATCTGTTTGTTCTCTGTCACTCCAGTTCTGTCTTTTTGAGAGTGCTATTTAAATGCAGTCATACAATAGGCATCCTATTAAGGTTGGCTTATTTAATTCAGCACAATGCCTTAGAGAGTCATCCAAGTTATTAGATCAACATATATAATGTTCATTGCTTAGTATTGTTGAGTATTATTCTATTTTTTGGATGCCACAGTTTGTTGGTACATTCACTTATGGAATGACAACTGAATTGTTTCCAGCTTTAGGCAATTAATAATAGGGCTTCTGCAAACATGCATGTATCACTTTTTGTATGAAAGTAAGTTTTCATTTTCCTTGGAGAAATATCTAGGAGTGAGATTACGGGGTTGTATGGCAGGTTTATGTTTAACTTTATTAAGAAATTGCTAAGCTGTTTTCCAGAGAGAGTGTATGGACATTTCATATTCTACCACTATGAGAGTTCAAATTGTTTTGCATCCTCTTCATCACTTAGTATTATCAGTATTTATTTTTTAATTCTAGTCATTCTGAAAGGTGTGTTGTGGTATCTCCTTGTTGTTTTAATTTGCATTTCCCTGATGGCTAATGGTGTTGAATTGTTCTTCATGTGTTTATTTGACTTTTGCATATTCTTTTTGGTAAAGTGTTTCTTTATGACTTCAATATTTTAAAATTTAGTTGTTTGTTGTATGATTCCTCCAACTTTTTTCTTATTTTTCAAAAGTTTTCTCAATGTCTTAGGGCTTTCTCTTTTAATATAAATATTAGAATCAGCTTCTCTGTAGCTAAAAAAAAAATTTTTTTTGGGATTTTGATTGGAATTAACTAAATCTATAAGACATCTTGGAGAAAATTGACTTTTCTATGTTGAGTTTTTTGGTTCATGAATATGGTATGTCTCTTCTATTATTTTCTAGTACCAGTGTAACAAATTACCAAAAACTTAGTTGCTTAAAAAACACCCATTTATTGTTGCACAGTTTCTGTGGGTCAGAAGGCCAACAACAACGTGGCTTAGCTGGTTCTCTGCTTACGATTTCATAAGGCTAAAATGATGGTGTCGGCAATATTGTGTTCCTTTCTGGTGACTCGATGATGAATATATTTCTATTCCTTTAAAAGTTATTGGACTATTCATGTTGTCTATTTAATCTTAGCTCAGCTTTAGTAGTTTGTAGTTTTTGAGATATTAGTCCATTTTATCTAACTTATGGAATGTATGAGCCTAGAGTTTGTAATATTCCTGTATTACCATTTTATTTTCTCCGTGATCACTAGTCATGTCCCCCCTTTCATTTCTATTATTAGTGATAGGGAAATTTTTCCTTCTTTTATGTGTCACCTGGCTTGAAGTTTATGTTTTATTGTTCTTTTCAAAAAACTAACTTTTGATTTCTTTATATATATACATGTATATCTATACATTTTTTTTCTGTTTTAAAATTATTTGATTTCTACTCTATAAAATTTCCTTAATTATGTTTGTTTAATTTATTCTTCTCTTCTTCCTCTAGTTTCTTAAATGGGAAAATTAGATTATGGGCTTGATATCTTTCTTTTTTTCTAAGATAAGCCTTTAATGCTACAAATAACCCTCTGTGCACTACATTAGTTGAATCCTACATACTTGGTATGTTTTATTTTTATTTTTGTCAAGTTAAAAGTATTTTCTAATTTCCCTTACAACTTTCTTTTTGACTTTTTTATAATATATACTTTATTTTAAGGTATATACTTTAATTTTGAAGTGTTTAGAAATTTTCCTATTATCTTTCTGTTATTGATTTCTAGTTTAATTCTGTGGCTAGAGAACATACTTTGAATTCTTTTAAATTTGTTAAGATTTGATTTATGATACATGATATGGTGTATCTTGGTGAAAGCCCTACTGAAAAGAATGCACTATTTTTTACTTTTAGAATCCTCAAACAGTTTTTCCATATAATATGCTCATGTTTTATAACTGCATTCATTGGGAAAGACAGGATGATGAATATTTACTTCATTTTACCCCAAATCAGAGTCTTCTGTATTACTTTGCCAAAATTTTATCTACTGAAAATATTGGATTCTGAAATATTCTGCACAAGAATCTTATTTTCAAAAAAGCCCTATAAACTCCATAAAAGTTTGATTATGAAAATAATAACTTTCATATCTTAATAAATGCTATCCGTTTTCTGTAGAATGATATAATTAATAGCTTTTCCTGTTTTCTTCAAAGGTTTGTTTGTGATATCTTAGGTAAGCACAGAATGCAAGACCTGCTCAGCCTTTTTGTAGTAATTTAGAGAAAGTAAAAGGAAAGATCTGAATGGGATCAGGACAGGATCAGAACTCAAGGAAGTGATTTGACCCTTCATGGGGATGGCCTTCTAGGGTGTATTGATTGGTGTGAACGGCCAAGTTTTCAAAACTGAATAGTCATCATTTTCAGTGGGCAGGTCATATAGAAGGGTGTGCTTCAACCATGGCAGGAATGAAGCAGGCTTAGCAGTTTCATGGTTGCAGGAGGTTTATGTAGCAGACTGTAAGCCTTTACAGGGATACAAGGTAGGCTTCTGGAAGAGGGTGCTGACAAGCACCAGGTCGAAGGCCCGAGTGGGTGTTTTCTGAGTATAGAGCCATATATGGGATCAGGAAACTGAGAAACACATCCAGTCCTATGACCTGCTGAAATGCTGCTGTGCAGAAGGAAGGCAGAACAAATGGTGATTCAGGGCAAATCCCACCCTTGGGGCAGCAAACCTAGTTTCAGCCTGTCACCTGCTGGCTAGATGAGAGAATCCAGTCACAGAGTGATGCAGGTAAGGATATGCTAATGATTACCAAGTCTAGAGAATGCAGACAATAAAAACTTTCGTATGCAGAAACAGATGTTAAGGTGCAGAGCACATGTTAAGACACATCTTTAACATTGTTGTTGATTACAGAGAACTAAGTACATTTTAAATCTTCTTGCTAAAGGATATAGGCATTAAAGTTGATATACTGGGAAACAATAGGATTAAATATGAGAGACATACCAAAATGCAAGGGAGGAAGTACGAAGATTGTCATGCAGTAAATAAAATGGTTAATGCGAGAAAGGCTGGGAATTTATTATACGTAAGTTCTAGTCATTTGAAGCAACAGCAGGGTCTGTTAGGCCCCATCACAATAATCTAAAGCTAAGCTATAATTTAGACACTGAGAAACTATGTTTATTACCCAAGTCCCTTTTTCTGACAGTTTCTCCATCTCTGACCCAGCACTCTCTCACTCTAGGAAACAAGAACCAAAAGTGTATTATTGTTTACAATAATAAAATGCTAAGGCTGAATACAAAACAATGCTAAATGACCCAGCATTCTCTGAAAGGTTTCAGATCAGCCATCCGCCTCCCAGTAACATTGGTACCTGTAATCTGTCAAAAGCAGCCTGCTCAATCACATTTCCTTTTCAGTCTGCTTTATTCTAATTCATCACAGGGCAGGACTGGCCCTGGATGTGTGTTTGCAGACAAGTTATCTTTAGATTAGCTTTGCCTTGGTGACCTGACTCTTTGCTGCCTTCAGCATAATCCAGTTACTCTTGGGAATATCAATTAAGGCCCTCAATCACACTAATTAGAATGTCTTCTAAATGTTGCCTTAGGAATTCAGCAGCTTATAAACAGGCGAATTCGGAAAATCTAGAGGTATGTGGGGTTTTTAAAATAGCCCACAGCAATTTGGGAGGCCATAATGCTTTAGCACAGCTGAGTAGCAGGGCTGAAATTACTGTTCCCTGAATGCAGTGAAATCTCTAGTTGCTCTTTGCTGGCAAGTTTAATGCAGAATAATTAATTACATTTATTAATGACTTGGATGAGGATATAGGTTGCATGCTGATCAAGTCTGTAGATGTCACAAAGCTAGGAAGATAGTAATTATTGTGATTACAGACTCAGGAGCCAAAATGATTTCAAGACAGAATTTAGCAGCAATCTATCCAATACATGCCTGGCAGTGTTCCATAAAGTACAATTTGATGGTCATATTGCTCCTCTACTCAGAAAACTTTGGTGATCCCCTATTTGCTGTTTAAGTTACATCCCAAGCCCTTAGCCTGTTAATTAAGGCTTTGCCGTATTATGAACCTACCACTGTCTGCTTTCCAACAAAATCTTCTATAATTCTTTTTCTAATACTTTGTGCTTGAGCAAAACTCAGTTCTTTATATACTATTTTCTCTTTGTGTTCTATGCTTTCACTACCTTTGAGCATCATTCTCCACTCAAAGTTTCTTTTTCTCACATGCTCCTTTTGCCTCAAGTCTAAATATCCAAACCAGTTCAAATACCATCTCTTCTTTTACTGTCTTGGCCGGAGTGACCCCTTTCCTTTGCTAGTCTTGAATAACACTTATCTGTTCGCCTCTATTTTTAGCACTTTTACTTTGTATTACGGGGTTGTTTTTTTTTTTTTTGTGAACATTTTAAGTTTCTGTTAGACCCTGCCTATGCTAGAATTTCTGTCTGGTAACTCTTTTTATCTCCTAAGTGTCTCTGGATGTGTGTTCTATTCATAGTTAATGATACTAATGTGGCTTCCTTGGGGTTCATCTTTACTATGGAAAAGTGCATTTAGACAAAGCCCTACATCTTGCTCACTGAGGCATCATAGTTATATTATAGCAACTTGGAAACTCAAAGGATGAATCCTTGAGGGGATGGATATTTCTGTTGTCCATGATGTGCTTATTTCACATTGCTTGCCTGTATCAAAACATATCAGGTCCCCATAAATGTATATACCCACTATATATATACTTACTATATACCCACCCCCCCACACACACACGTTAAAAAATTTGGAAAAGAAGGAGAAAATGCTCAATACATATTTTATTGAATAAATGAAAGACCGTTGAAGAGAAAAAAGATTTTCCCAAAGCCATAATGTAAGAGTTGGAAGGAGGAGGTACTGGGAAGAAAACATCATTTAATTTATCAGATAAAACAATAGCTTATGGTATGATGAACTCACCTGTGATTTGTGTACAACTAGGCTAAAAAAGGAAGCATGAACCAGAGATTTTTCAAGAGGCGTGGTTAAAAAAGGTGACGGGAGTTCGAAACTTGCATCATCCTTTAGGGTGGCCACACAGCTTGGATTCCTTGTGTAGTTTATACCTTTCATTTTAATTTAATGCTCTTAAAACTACTCCATTTTAAATGATATTATATGGGAACTTTATTTATCAAATACCTCTTTGATCTGTTTAAGCAGCTGCATACCTGTGGTTGTGGAACTTGTGGCATAGGCTATTCGAGATAATAGTCTTTGTAGTCAGCCCAATGTGGATATAAATCCCATCTATGTCAGTTAGTAGAAATATGCTCTGGATAAGTTATCAAGACCTCTGCAGGCATTCTTATATGGCTATTACATTCGACACACAAAGTAGAGTTCTTAAGCATAGATTTTCTGCATTGTCTTCAGGATTCAGTATTTATAACCCACAGAGGTTTTAGCAGTGGCCAGTTATGTCTTGGATAGTAGGAAAAGAAATACTTCACAGAGCTGTCAAATCTCCAGGTCTTTTGCATTAAATATCACACAACCAAATGTAAGGGTATGGTTCACAGTAGTTGGCTGCTTCAGCTGGTTATCAATAGGAAGGCTAAATATCATAGAAATTAGACTCCTGCCTCATCATTTCTCTCTTCCAGTGAGAAGAGGAGAACAAGAACAGCAGGGAATTAGATTTATATAGTTTTCCTTAATATAAATTCAGAGTGTGATGGATTACAAAGTCTGAATCCAGGATTTCTAGACTTTCTGCGTATCACTAAAAGGGAAAAGTACCTGGATTGTAAAATATTCCCAACTAGAAATACACCAAGGGAATGCAAAGAGGGGTAAGAAGGTTGAATTTATCTGTCAGAAATGTGAGTCTTGCCCAGAAAATCCAGATGAATATTTTTTAAGTAGGCAGTTGTAGTTCAGTGAAAAAGAGATAGTTGTAGAGACAGACAGCTGGAGTTTGATTATAGCTCTACCACTTTCTAGCCAAAGGATCTTGGTTATGTCATTTAAACTTGTCTATGAAATTTCTTTATCTGCATATAATATGGGAATTAAAAACAACAAAACAAAGCAAAAACAAAATTAAACCTGTTTTATTGGTTGGTTCTGACAATTAAATTTGTTAATACTGTAAAATTCCTAGAACAATCCCTAGCCTATAATAAGCATGCATGCATGATAGTTATTATCATTTAAGCACTTGAAAGTAATAAGTGATTCTCCTTACCTTTGTATTTTTGTTTATAGGATGACACTTCTGTGGTGTGTAATCAGTCTCTACTTTTATGGAATTCTGCAAAGTGATGCCTCAGGTAAGTGAATGGCTTTTGAAAATGTATTAAAATGCAAGTCATGCATAGAGTAATGAGTTCACTCTTCCTGAGAATGAATTTAAATGAGCATAATGTTATTTATGTCCATTGTCTTCTGTGGTAGCAAGTAATCATAAAGCAGAATAATAACAGAATTTTGGTGATGGAAAGAACCACTGATGTCTCTAGTCTTCATGGGATAGAATGCACAGGGGGAAAGTGGTCTGCTGTGTTTAAATACAGGAATTTTCATCACCTTCACACTAAGCCAACTAGAATGTTGCTTTTTTCCCTTACCTCAGGTCCTATGGGGAAAAAATGGAAGTGATAATAGCACAATCTGTTTTTCAGATTTGAGCCAGTGGTGGAGAAGGCATCAGTGGTAATTATCCATTGAGATATTAAATGAAATAATGATGAGTTTTTGTCATATTGTTTCTATATAGGAAAAAAAGAGAATCTGTCTTTAGACTCATTCTTTCTTTGGATGTTACTTCATAAGAGGAGCCAACTAAGACCTTTACTGAGATTAAAAACCAAACTCAGTCATCATGGGCTTGGATCACATCAAATTAAAGATGGGAGAGGCTTGCTATTTGAAAATCCATCTTTTTAGGTCACCTCTTCTTCCCAGAATTATGCCCAGAACCACTCTCTACCTCTGACTATTAATCATTAAATTGCAGCCTATGTGTTTGGACTAATCAAATTCTTAGAAAGTTTTTAGTACATAAAACTGAAATTTGTCTCTTTGATTTTAGTAACTAAAACTGAAATTTGTCTCTTTCCAAATATTTACTTCGTTCAGCTGCAGGATTGGAAAAAAAAAAAGATAAGGAACAAAACAACCAAAAACCTAATGCAATGATTCTCTAATTGTAATGAAGGAAACCTAGAGGTCCTCATTTTATAAAGCTTTTCAGATAAAATTCCCCTGAACACCGTGAACCATACTTTCCATATCATTGTTTTAATTCCTTTTCTGTGTGAGAGGGCTTCCGAGAGGGCTTCTGATATGTTTAGTTACCATATAACCATGACCTCAGTGTTCTGCGATATATGCCTTCAACTGTTTTTCATATGACATGGATCTGAGCCCTCCTACCATTCTGATCATCTTTTCTGGGTACATTTCAGCTTTTCTGTGCCACATAAAGCATTGTATTGGAAAGCAAAAATAGCACTAAAGGAGTGGTATAAGTAGGACAGAGTACAGCTCAAAGCTGAAAGGAGAGGTAACTTCTAGCCTTGTTGGCCCTTTGGAGCTTCACAGAGGAGTGGCTGTGGTTAACCGGGGCTGCTGTTCAGCTGGAATGCACTGGTAGACAGCTCCCTGGCTGTTTAGTTAGCATCGATCCTGCTTGGTTAGGTGCCCCATTTGATAGGTGAATTTCTTGATGTCCTGATTTTCAAATATGTTAAATACAGTTCGTGATTTTAATTTGTTCTTCTTTGATTTAGTTGTATGTTTGAATGTTATCAGCTCACAGAAACTTCCTTGACCATCTTAACTAAATCTCCCTACCAGTCACTGTCTATCCCTCTATCCTGTTTTAGCTTTCTTTATAACACTCACATTTCCTGATATTATATTAACCTTCTTTCTCTTGTGTCGTCCTCCTCCCTATTCATCTTCCTCCTCCTTTTCCTTCCTCTTTTTCTCCCCCAACTCCCATTCCTTCCTCCTTTTCTGCCTTCCTTCTTTTGTTTCTCTCCATCCCCTTTCCTACCTCCTTCCCTCTCTCTGTCTTGGATTTTAAGCTGCCTGAGGGTGGGAAGTTGTTCAGAAACTTTTGTTTGTTATCCAAACACTCGGGATAACGATTAACACATAGACACATAACAGAAGCTCAATATGTAGGTGTCAAATGGTTGAACATATGCCCCTTTACATCCCTTCCCCTGCCCCTAAACTGTCCAGTTTTATAATGGAACATGTTTGGGTTCGTGCCAGTAATTCATGATGTGGTTTTTGTTCTCCCTCATCTTGAAGGAAGAGGGAGAGGTGACTGTGTTACCATTGCTGAAGGATCGTGGAGGTTCCAGAAGCTAGTGAGTGCTGGTGCCTTCCAGCGGTCCTGGCCATGTTACTTTTCTGAATGACCTTTACTGTAATCCATCCAAGGAGTCCCCAGCCCCCACCTCAAGAGCTGTTGGTAAGAGAGCTTTCTACCCAGGAACTGTGACTCATAATTCTGCTAGGGGAAACTAACGTCTTGAATAAGATAAGTTCTCATACCAGCCACATTGCGTCACCATGAGAGCAGGAAACATGTTGTAATCCCCACAGCCCATCTGGCACATACTCATTTGCCTTCCTTATGAAGAGGTGTATTGTGTCTGACAGTGATGCCACTTCCTAGTTGGAGGGAGAGGAACAAAATGGACATGTTGTTGACAAAAATGAAAAGAGCAACTGGCTCTGGGCTAGTGGGGGAAGAAAGAAATCATCGCACATCTTGAGGGATCAACCAACCTCTCTGCACATGAAGGTATTTCCGTTTACAGGGTATCTGTGGATGCTGACAGATTTGTTGGTCTTTTGTGAGACTCTCCTTGTGCTCAGGTTCTCGTCTCAATGGAAACACGGGTTGATGTCAGGGACAAAGGAGGAATGTTCTGAAAGCCCTAAAGCACTCTACATGCATATCATAGTAGTAAGATATTTATTTTGTTGTTCTGAGTCCTTCTGTGTGGGTTTTTTAAGAGAAGCCTCAAATATAAAAAAAGAAACCATAACAGCATCAGAATTTAGCGTCACGCAATATGTTTTCACATGCAGTGAACTGGCCTTTAAGTCATGCGATTCTGACTTTAGATCAAGAGTTTTCTGGTAGCAGTAATGTGATCTCCTTATCCCCTCAGGAATGGGGAAGCAACATTTTCATCTTAGGTAGTGATAAAAGCAAATTTTGTAAAGAGCTTTATTTCCCTTTAAGGAATTCAAGCTTAGATAATTATAATAGCGATTCTATAATTATAATGTGCTAGTTATAGTAATAATACTAAAGCTCCCTCTGCTTAAAAAAGCAGTTTGCATTGTACATATTCAGTGTCATTCTCACACCCAAACCATGGGGTAGTCAGAGCTGTGATAACTACCTTTGTTATATAAGACAAGTTAGGATCAAAGTATTTAAATATATTACTCGAAGTCACACAGCTATACTTAGCATACCTGTAACTTCAACTACTTTCTGGATTCCTGACATCAATGTTATTTTTACTAAATATTCTTCAGTTGGGGTCTATTAGAATATAAATGATTTAGAAGGAAGTTTAAGATCTAAGGGACCACAGGTAATCAGTCATTTTGCAAACTGTTGAAGAACCGCTCTGTGATAAGTCTCTATGCTTTTTAGGTAAGGAGTATCTTTCCATCATTATCCTACCCCTTCACAGCACCTAAACATTTTCTTCAGGAGGAAAATTATTGTAATCTAAAATTCAAACTCAATATTCCTATTTTTGCTTATTACAGTATTAAATATTTTTACTAATAAACTCAAAGAGGTTCTGTTTGTAAGACTTTGAAATGAATACATCGGCTCAATACACGTCTCTTTTGCCGGGCTTCATTGGCAGCATGTAAGGAAGCTGAACTGTAAAAGCTGCCTTTGGAGTAGAAATAAATTTTGGAGCCTGTGATCCCAAGTTGAGGAGATAATAAAAAATAGTACCATATAGAATATAATGAACTTTAAAAATATTACCATATCAAAATTATTTGCTGCACAAATCACATGAAAAAGATAGTGCACTGCCTCCCCAAAATGTAGGCACACACACAGATCTTGGAAAAGATTTTATTTCAAAGTCAACAGTTGACTGTGTGCCAGGTGCAGGGCTAGATTTCACACACATTATCATTAACTTCACAGGAAACATTGTATAGGGTAGGGGCTAGAGACTCTTCTACCTGTTTGATAGTTTGAGAAATGAAGCTCCAGGGTACAGGTAACCCAGGTGCATGATGCTCATGATGGCATGCCTGATAGAGCTAGGCTGCCTTGACTCCAGAAACAGTGCTCTTTTTTTTTTTTTAATCCATACTATATTGCGTTTCTTTAGGACAATGCTCTGCTAATAGAAGTAAGATCCTCTGATTCCTTTTTCATTATATTTTTACAAAATTTGTAGGGACTGGAAATAATCTATCAAATTATTGGGAGTGAATTACACAATGCAAAATAAAGACATAGTTAAAAACACTGTGGTTTCCTAGTAATTGGGAGATTTAAGTTCTGTTTTACTCAGTGAGTTGTTTGATGACAGTAAAGTGGTCATTTCATCATTTTTTTATCACTGTGTCTTTATTTATAAACCAAGCTAACCAACCAAACAACTAACAAACAACAGCAGTAGATCCCAATCAATTCGTTTCTTGTTTTTTATGAAGGAACATTATGCATCATGGACATGCACAGGGTATATTCCTCCTCTTACTTAAATTGCTTCTAATAACAATGTTAACAATGATTTCACTTTATTCTAAATATCATGTGTTTGACCATTTTATATTGTACAATCCAGGGTTAGTAAGAGGAGTTTATTTAAGAGTAATACAGTAAGGTTTGAGAAAAGGAAGAGAAAACAATTATCAAATAGAATGCCATGGGAGCAGAGAAAGTTACCCATCCTGTCAGGAGATATTGGGGAAGACTTAATCATTGCTCTTTCCTAGGAAGAAATGCATCTCCTTTTTGGAAATGAAATAGTTCAGGGCAACTCAAAAGACAGTATGAAGGCATTTAGAAGCCAAGCTGGAAAGACAGGCTGGGAACAAATTTTTCAGGACAGGAATTACTTCACATGGAGAGAATGTCCGCATTTAATGTATTTTGGTTATAGTTGGCTAGGTGTCTTTCTTTTTTAAATTCTGTCTTACCTTTGCAAGGACATACAATATTATTGATTCTATGTGATGGTTCCTTAGCTTCTGGTAAGAATTCAATTTGTTGCCAGCCCCAATGGCCTCATTTTATTTGAATATCCTTGCTTTAAAAACTCTGTACTCAGATATACTTGTGACATTGTGGTTGCCCATGACTAGTCATCCTGAACACTCTTCATTTCTGTGTAATTTAGTCCAAACATTTGGAAAATGTATGAAGAATACTGTTTCATTTTATTCTTGGACCTAAAGGTCATTGGAATTACAGAATTTCACCCTGTTGTCATTTAAATGATGCCTCTTGGGAGCAGATCTCTTCACTTCTTCTTTTTTTTTTTTAAGCTGTGTTTGTAGTTTGAAACACACTTATGTTTTAGTTACTTATATTTCCCAAGGGTGGATTTACTATAGCCTGATTGAAAAGAGATTTAAGTACCACGTAATTGGCCTGATACTGACTTTGCAGATACACAGCTTCTTGTATCACAGTGATAATTCTAAGTTTAGAAAAATGACCTGGTTCTTTTTCACATGGCTGTGTTAGTTAAGGGAAGCCAGTATTTTTGCAGGTACGCCTGCATATCATTGTAGGTAACAATGTTTGTTTTACAAGAATTTATTCTACCCTTTGAATTACCTTTGTTTTTGCTATCATTTCCCTCCCCTCCTCCCACCGTGAATATTCATTTCTACCATATTTTTAAGGACCAGATCGCCACCTTAGCAGTGACTCACTCCGAAGACCAGTTCCTACCCATTTTTAGTTCGCGATTTAAATGTTTCTTTTCTGTGTAACTGATTAACTCCTTTAGAAAATGAAATACATATCCACCCAAGATAACAACACAATGATTGTTCTGTTTTTAAATCTACTGAGTGCTGCCATCTCTCTTTTACTTTTGAGGAACAGAGAGAAAATGGATACGTTTTACAAATAATTTGGGAATCTCAGTCAGCTTCAAGTACCTGCCATCCAAACGTATACAAGCTGATGTACACAGTTGCCTGGGTTTGCTTTTTCCTGTTTTAGAGGCAGTAGAAACAACAAAAGTGAAACACAACTAAGAAAATGAGAGAAAAGAAATAAAATAATAACTCGCTCAACAACCTAGGCCATAGTGTGTTGTTTTTATGACATTCATTTCTCCTTCTACCATGGGAACCAAAATGCTTTGTGTAGCTGTACATTATTGGGAAATAAATATCATTTTTCTACAGTGTGTGTAGGGTCTGAAATAGTGATTTAAGGCTCTTATCCATCAGCCCATTTTTTTTTCTTCCAAGATACTCTCATATTTTCAAAGTGCTCTTTGATGTTTATAGGAGTGTTCATTTTGATATGTACACCAATATACTGGTGTTTGCATTTCGTCTTCACTTACATAAGAAAATGTTATAGTCTCTTTGAGATTTGGGCTTGCCACGCAATGCTAGCAAGACTGACCAATTGAGACTATTTGCCAATTCTGTTTTCTCAGTGGTGCCTTCCCCAGGACCTACTGCGTAATTGTAGATATTTAAGAGGAAAGGTAAAGAAAACCAGCACATCTATCATTATTTCTACATGTGTGATTTTTTTTTTCTATTAAATATTGCTTTATATTAATTTATTATGGTGGGTTTTATTTTATTACTACTTACTATTGCATAAGACGTATAACCATGGGCCAGGTGCATTGTCTCGTGCCTATAATCCCAGCACTTTGGGAGGCTGAGGTGGGGAGATTGCTTGAGGTCAGGAGTTTGAAACCAGTCTGCGCAAAATAGTAAGACCCTGACTCCACAAAAATTTTTTTAAAAAATAGCTGTGTGTGGTGATGCATACCTGTACTCTCAACTACTCAGGAGGCTGAGATGAGAGGATCACTTGAGCCTGGACAGTAAAGATAGAATGAGCTGTGGTTATATCACTGCACTTCAGCCTGGGCTATAGAACAAGACCCTGTCTCTCTTTCTTAAAAAAAAAAAAAAAAAAAAAAAAAAGTACAACTACAGTTGAAATATAGACCTTTTTATTATTATTACTAGATGAGACATTAAATTGTATTTATCATATGTAACATGACATTTTGAAGTATTTACACATTGTGAATTGACTAAATCTAGCTAATTAACATAGGTATTGCCTAACATAGTTACCATTTTTGGAGTGAGAATACTTTCGATTCACTCTGTTATCACTATAAAGCAAGCTTGTCCAACTCATGGCCTGCTGGCTGCATAAAGCCAAAAACAGCTTTGAATATGGCCCTACATATTTCTAAACTTTCTTAAAACATTATGAGACTTTTCCTGACTTTTTTTTTTTAGATCATCAGTTATTTTTAGTGTTAGCTTATTTTCTGTGTTGCCCAAGACAATTCTTCTTCTTCCAAAGTGGCCCAGAGAGGCCAAAAGATTGGTCACACCTGCTTTAAAGCAAGCAGATATACAAATTATTGTTCCCAAGTGGATTTCAACCATTATTAATCATAATTTACGACAGTTATGTTTTCTCTTTTGTTCAAGGGGGAGAAATCTTTGTTTGCCATAGACTTATTTGATGACCAGATGTGAAAACCTACTAGCTTTAACTTGATACACATGATTTAACCTGAATGCCCTATCCTTCTCTAGATCCTTTGAGACTTCAGACTGTCCCAAAATTGCTTAATGGACTGACATTTCCTTTTTAAAGGGAAAGCATTAATTTTATTCTTATATTTTCCTTTTTTTTTTGAATTTTTAAATCTATCTGGTAATCTAGGGAAAATTGAATTTCTTATATGATAGATGTTTTTATATCCACATGGCTTGATTCTACATGTCTTTTCATCATTTTCTGGTGTCCACTCAAGGTAAAGGAAAAGAAGAAAAAGAAGAAGAGAAAAGAGAAAGAATGAGGGAGAAAGGAAGAGTGAGAAGACATTTTTTTAAAAAGAGGAATAGTAGGAAAGAGAGAGAGAGACAGAAAATACAAAGAGAAAAATAGAGATAGATAAAGTATTCCTAGACAGATTTCCTGGATTTGATGCAAACCCAGGTATATACTTTTTCAGATTACCAGTGAAACTGAACCATTTTTAATACTACATTTAAATACTTCCCCACTTTTTTTTCCTGAGCTTTGCATTGAATGGTTCCCTTTTTGAACAGTTAATTTTTTTCTAAGCGTTTTGTTTGTTTGTTTTACATTCTTACCCTTTCCCTCCTTCCTAGTATATTAAGATGGTGAGAGAAAATAGAAACTTTAAATCTTCCAGAAATTTCCTTGCATCTAGCACACCTACAGCCATGGGAGTGATCAGCATCTCCAGGGATAAGGCTTTGATAATCAGGATACTTTTATTCAGGGGAAAAAAAAAAAAAAAAAAGCATACAGCAGAGATGGTGGAGACTGAAAGCTTTGCATGCCCTTCAGGATAATGAAGGAAGAAGAGATGGCAGGCAAAAGCGTTAAGACTCTGGATCCTCTTTTGCAAGTTTCTAAGTCCTAAGGCAGAAACGATCTGCTATTGTTTACAATTGACACTGAGCTGTGAAATGTCTTTGCTAGAAGCAATGTATTTCTTGAGGCACAGTAGAAACCTAGTCCATCTATATTCAGGTCTAAGAGGAGTGTATAGCTTTACTTGGAGGTTGATTGAAATCGTGGAAATTGTAAATGGAGTAATTAGTAATCAGAAGTGTTGGAGGACTTTCTCCCTCCCACTGCATGCAGTCTTCTTAGTAAAATGCTAAGCTGAATTTCAGGAAGAAAGTGAAGACAGGGTCTTTCTTCCTGGTTGCTTCATTAAGGCAAACTCTTAGCTCTCTCACCTATATTACTCTAAATATCCTGTTCTTAAAAAGGGTCTCTCATCTATAATGCAGTAATAACTGATGACTACAATAATAGCCATGAAGCATTTTACATTATTGTTTTTTTTAAAATCTATTTTATTTTAATTCTCTGTAAATTGATAATTACTATGTAGTGGATGGGTAGGTAAGTAATAGAAAGGAAGGAAGCTGAGGAAAGTAACATTCTTTAAATCAAGGACTATATTTATATAAGATTATATTCATTTCTGAAAAGCCTCATAATACAGAAATGTGTTTTTTCTTCTATTGTTACAAGTGAGGAACTCCAAATTCAAAAAATTGAATTAACTTACCTAATATCACTATAGTAGTAAGTGATAAAATTTGTATTGCTGTTTGACTTTAAGACACACTGTCATTTAAAATATACCATGCTGCCACTGAATTATTTATAATTAAGACTTTATTTTCAAAACATGCCAACTAAATCTATCAATAATTGATGATAGGGAACACACATATTTGAAAAGAAACATTTAACCAGTTACCAAAATAGAACCTAAGATGTGATTTTTCATGTTGCAAATAAAATTTCAAGGTGGTTTGCTCCAGTCTTCCTGAAACATATATAGTACACTTTAATTGTGTATATAGGGATAATATACATATTTCCAAGTTTATAAAAATTTTCTCAAAGGAAAGCAGTTCTAAATTGGAATAAGATTGCAGATGGATGAAGGAAAGGTGGCTTGGTACAGATGCAGCGGGTTTGAGTGGTGTGGGAAGCTGTTAACTTTCGGATGCTGCAAGGTTGCGTTGGCATTATTCATACGGCTTCCTCTGTGGGTAACTCAGAGGTACTAACTTTTAACTCCCCAGCTTTTCCTCATTTTCCAACGACTGACTACAGCCTCTATCCCTCCACTTAGGTGGTAAGGGACTTAGTCAAGGATGTTTTCATGTGGCTCAGAAATTTTTTGGGTACCCAGCAGTGTAGATAGAGTTCTAGAAAATTCTTTTCAGTTTAAAAAATGCCAGTTCTTTTCTGCTAGTCTTTGGCAGTGATTGGAAGTGAATTGTGAAATTTGACTGTGGTTTCACTCCAAGTTCTATTTTATTTCTGGTGGAGCTGGAATGTTTTATCTTTCTCGGAAATGATCACTTTTTGTGTGTATGGCAACAAAACAGCTAGAATAACTGTCACTTGGGCTCAGTAAGTACACAAAAGTATGGGGTGGGGGCGTCTTAACCCATCCATATTCAGACATAGGTAAGCTGTTTCACGTACTGCAAACTCTCCAGAATTGAAATCCCAGCAGATTGAATACACAAAATCCTCTTCAGTTCCAGGGAAATCAGTTTTTTAATATGCTAATTATTCATTTCAAAACATGGAATATTTTTGTCACAAAAGGATGGTAAGTATTGCCCTCCTATTTTAAATGTGCATCTTTGGGATTTAATAGAAACAGGTCAAAGATCTGTATAACCTCCATATTTAGAGAGACTGGTCCTTCGTGATTAGATGTGAAATCCAGTTCAGCATATGTCTCCTGAGCAACTGTTACGTGCAGACCCTTGTACATAGGATAGGTAAAGATAAGAAAGACATTGTGTGTGTATTCATTCATTTATTTATAGTGTGTGAGTATGTGCTAGACACTGTACTTGCCTGTATTGGTAACCAAAACAAATTATATTTGCCCTCATGGAGTTCATAGTCTTGGGAAGGGCTTCAAGTCTTTTCTTACTTGAAGAAAATAAGTAAATAAACATATTTGTATAAGAAGTTCTCTGTAATTATAAATAAGGCATTATAATGATGGAAAGTAATGGGATATTCCTTTCCTTATCCCATAATTGAGGAAGATCTATTAACAAAGGTGCTATTTTATTGAGAATTGAGGGATGAGAACAAGCCATCTTTAAGAGCAGTGAGATGGCATGTAGACCCTGGGTTGCAGGAGCTTCACGAACTATGGGGAATGGAGCATGAGATGAGGAGGAAGAGGTAGGCAGGGTGCAGCACATTCTGAGGATGTTGTTACATTTACTTTAATTGCAATAAAAAGCCATTGAAAAGATTTGGGCAGGACCCTTACCTCATCCAGCTAAGGTATTAAATGAGCATGCTAGCTGCTATGTGGGAATAAGATTGGAAAAGATTTCTGTTTTTCCCAGTATGGCGGACAAGGTCCTCTAAACACCCCTTTTGCTGTAAAGCAGCTTGAAATGCTGCATTTAAAAATAAATGTCATTTAAAATGAATTGCTGAGTTGGTAAGAAATCCTTAGAGGCCAAAATTGAAGTGAAAACAGGAATCCAGAAAAGAAAGGAAGCCAGCTCTGCAGCTGGCGGCTGCCCAGGGTTAACATCCAGAGTCAGAGGAAGAAGATATATTTAAATGCTAGGACATTTGGATAATTTTTAGAAAAAATAATTAAATTCCTACCTTACTTTACAAGGTAGGAATTTAATTAGGGGTACAATTCCTACTTTGTGCCCCAAAATAAATCTCAGTTGAATTAAATATTTGAATGTAAAAAATAAATTAAACTCTAAGAGTAGTAGAAAAAATACACACAAACATTTTTTATAATGTTGGGATGGAGACATTTGTAGATATGTCATCAAAGATAGGGGTTAGCAAAGAAAGTCTGATGTAATTGACTACATAAAGATTTTAAAAATTAGTACAGCGTAAAATATTATAAGTTAAAGGACAAATGAAAAATTGGGAAAACATAAGTATATGGCAAAGGGTTCATGTCAGTAGGATACAAGGAGCTATTATACACATACGTACACGTACGCGCGCACACACACACATCTTTTCAATATAAAGCATACTCTGGAAAAATTAGCAAAAAATTTTGAAACTAGCAGTTCAGGCCGTCAAAAATGGATTGATCAGGCTAAAAAGAAGCTCTAGTTCATGAATGAGAAAATAGATGCAAGCTAATCCAATGTGAGATGCCATTTTTTTTCACTCATTCATCTAGCAGAGATTAAAGAACAATTCCACCTAGGATTGGGCAGTATACAGCGATTTAATGACCAGGTATACTGGTCTCACACACAGTGGTTGAGAGTGCACCTGGAATAGGCTTTGTAGAGGGGACCTTGGCTATTTGTTTCAAAGATACCACCAAAATACCTCCCTTTAATCTTATAATGAACCATCCGTACTATATCCTAAGAAGATAAGTAGAGAAATACATAAAGACATACTCAAAACCTGTATTTTTTGTAAGATTTTTACAATGAGTAATACTGGAAACAATATGAATATTCATGATAAAGCATGCTTAAATCAATATATACATATATATACTGATATATATATATACATATATTGAGAGATATATAAGTAAAATGGAATATGATGGACTTGTTTGTAATAGATGTGTCTATTTAGAAACAGGTACTATATAACAGAACTAGTGTGAAACCTTTACCAATTGTGGCAGTTGTTTGCTGGAGCTAGGTGGTGTGGGCTTGCAAGAACAAATTATTCAATTTTTAGAAAGCTTTTAAGCCCTTTATTAAATTAGTCATTTGAAATTGGCTTTGGTAAGAGTCTTTACCCCATGGAAATTGGTAAACTGATGCTAGAAATTAGCTTCCTCATCACCCCCTGGCTGTTTACCAGCATGCCACTCTGGTCATGCATGTGTAAGCATGTGGAAAATCTTTTTGGCATAAGATACACCTTTTTTTTTACAGGGTCTTGCTCTGCCACCTAGGCTAGAGTGCTCATTACAGCCTCAAATCCCTGTGCTCAAGAGATTTTCTTGCCTCAGCCTTCCAAGTAGTGGGGACTACAGGGGCATGTTACCAGGCTCAGTTAATTTTTTTTTTTTTTGCTTGTAGGGATGGGGTCTCGCCATGTTGCCTAGGTTAGTATTGAATACCTGGCCTCAGGAGATCCTCTTGAGTGATCCTCCTGCCTTGGCCTACCAACATACTGGGATTACAGGTGTGAGCCACCATGTCCAGCCTACACCCAAATCTTAACCGTGATTATCTCTGAGAATTATGTTTGGGTTTATTTCCCCCCCTTTTAAAATAACTTCATCTTCTGTTACTACATTAATTATTTTAGGATTATGGCCTCCAACTGCGTCCATGTTGATACAAAGGGAGCTAAGCATTGAGCACACGTGGACATCAACATGGGAACAATAGACACTGCAGACTACTAGAGAGAGGAGGGAAGAGGGCACAGGTTGAAAAACTACCTATCGGGTATCTCTACCCCAAACTTCAGGATCATGCAGTAGTCCCATTTCACTAACCTGCATGTGTAGGTTGTATCTAAAATAAAAGTTGAAATTAAAAATAATTAAAAAATGAAAGTACTTATTGTCTGACTGTATTTCAATCTAGTTAAATTTATAATTGGATGTGAAGGGTAATTTGATTTTTAGAAATAAGGAAGTATATAGATCTGGACTTTTGTAATCCTCAGGAAGGCAAGCAAGAGGCAATTGTGACAGGTGCAATAGTTTAAGCCTTGGCTCTTTATCTGTAAATTGATATGGTACTAACTTCTCTAGCACAGAGATGATTTCAATATTCATGAAATGACCTTGGTAGACTACTAAATTAGAAGCTTTGTGAGGGAAAATAGATATTGCCATAGATTTTCCTGCTTTATAACCATGGCTCATCTTTCTGTATTTGTTAGTATGTCATGTCAAGAAAATAAGCATTAGCTACCCAAATACTTGGAATTTGAAATTAGCGACTCCCCACTTTCCTCCATCAGTCTACTAATATTGGATACTGTATTAGTCTGTTCCCAAGTTGCTAATAAAGACATAACTGAGACTGGGTAGTTTATAAAGAAAAAGAAATTTAATGGACTCACAGTTCCACGTGGCTAGGGAGGACTCAAAATCATGGAGGAAGGTGGAGGAGAAGCAAAGCCATGTCCTACATGACAGCAGACCAGAGAGCATGTGCAGGGGGATTGCCCTTTATTAAACCATCAGATCTCATGAGACTTATTCACTATCATGACAACAGCATGGCTAACCCTCCCCACCACCACCGTGATTCAATTACCTCCCACTAGATCCCTCCTATGACATGTGGGGATTATGGGAACTACAATTCAAGATGAGATTTGGGTGGGGTCACAGCAAAACCATATCAGATGCTTAGCCCGAAACCTATCAATACACTCTGATTCTTACCTGCTTTATCTACTCATTTAAACATTTGTCTTCATGACAGGCAGCTTTCTGTTTTGTTTGTTTTTGGTTTTGTTTTTAAGAGCTCAGTACTACAGAGTACACTAAGCTAGTTGTCAACATTTTAATATCTGTAGGCATGGTTATGCATGTGTTAAGCAAATGAGTACTTCCTCCTTTATCCATCGGCATTCCTTCATTTCTCTATGCAATAAACATATGTTGTATTAGGTTTACACTGTGTGCCAGCTATAGTTCACATTACCATTATATTCAGTAACCATTATAGTGATGAATAATATCAAATAGCATTTTACAGTATTAAAATGCTTATATTATTTGATCTTAGAATAACATTATAAGATATATTATTATTCTCACTTCACAAATAAGGAAATAGAAGCCTGGAGAGATTAGGTGGTTTAGACATAGTTTTAAGTATAGGAAGTAGAAGAACCAGAACTCAAGGTTTTGTCCTCTGTTCTCAAGCCCATGATTCTTTTCTCCTGGCAGACCCAAGGGATACCTACCCTTTTATTACTGAGGATATCTTTTATTTTACATTTTTTTCTAAAGATTCCTTGTATTGCAAGGAATAAAATCAGACACATTAGTCATGCAGCCATCACAACAATCTAATTTTAGAACATTCCATCACCCCAAAAGGAAGCCCTAGGGATTAACAGCCCCTCCCCAAGCCCTAGGCAACCACTAGTCTACTTCCTGTCTCTATAGATTTGCCTATTTTGGATATTTCTTATACGTGGGATGATATTATGTGTGGCATTTTGTGATTGATTTAGTTTGCACTTAATGCAGTGTGTTCAAGGTACATCTATGATATAGCATGTATCACATCATTTTTTAGTAATGAATAATATTCATCATTGAATCATAATTGATAAATATTACTCATCTCTGATGGACCTGTGTGTGGTTTCCAAATTTTGACTATCATGAATAATGCTGCTATGGACATATGTGTACAAGTTTTTACTTGTATGTTTTCAGTTTTGTTGGGTATATAGCTATAAGTTGAATTACTGAGTCATGGTAACTCTATGCTTAATATTTTGAAGAACTGACATTTTCCAAGGTAACTGTGCCACTGTAAATGTCTTTTTGAAGTATTTTGAAGTATATACCTCTTTGAGGTACTTGCAGTCTTGTGTACAACGGAGAACAACTCCTGTGCACATCTATGTTCAACTTATTTCAGCTTTCATGTATCTCATGTTCAACTTTCATACTCAACTGATTTCAGCTCCAGTGAATATCTATCTAGATATGGGACTGCTGGATCAAATGCTACTCTTATTTTTAATTATGTGGCAACACTTCCATAGAGTTTTTCAGGAATAGATAAAGAGAAGGCATTATATCATGCAATTGAGTATCAGTCAGTCCTAAAAAAGGAGGAAATCCTGCCATATGCATGGACCTGGAGGACATTATGCTAACTTAAGCCAGGCACAGAAGGACAAACACTACATGATGCTACTTATATGAAGAATCTAAAACAGTTAAACTCATAGAAGCAGAGAGTAGAATGGTGGTTGCCAGAGGCTGAGGAGGGGGAGAGATGGAGAGGTGTTAATCAAAGGATGCAAAGTTTCAGTTATGCAAGGTAAGTCCTAGAAATCTACTGTACAGCGTAGTGCCTGTGACACTTCTGTATTGTATACTTATTGCTAAGAAATTAAATCTTATATAAGGTGTTCTAATCACTAAAATAATTAATAAATAAATGAATACATAATAGGGCGGGAGCAAACTTTTAGAGGTTATGTGTATGATTATGGCATAGATTGTGATGATGGTTTCTTGGCCGTGTGTGTATCTTCAAACTCATCACTTTGTGCACATCAAATATGTACAGCTTTTTGTATGTCTATCATATCTCAATAAGGTGGTTTTTAAAAAAGGAGCAGCAGAAGAGGTCACTGTGAATTCAGAGGTCTTCAGAGGATTCAGCCCTTTAATCTCTGATTCAGTAAAGGGGCATCCAAGTGTTTCCTTTTTTGTTAGTTTAACAAATATAAATCTCAGTGCTATGGGAACTCAGAAAATGTTCTGGATCAGAACATGCCCTGGGTAATTCACCATGTATAATGCAGAGAAGAAAACCCTGGACTCAAATCAAATCCTGGCTCCATGTGATTCTCAGTGTCCTTATCTAAAAAATGAAGCTGATAATATCAGCTCTGCTTGCCCCACAGAACTGTTTAGGAGATCCAGTGAGAAAATGAATCTAAAGTTTTCTGTAACCAGTAAAAGCAAATAAGGAAGCAGATGCTCAGTCAAATGAGCCTAGAAACAGATACCACAAACTTGGCAGATAGGTAAGCACCAATTGGTGCTCTGTATTATGAGATTAGGATAGAGACTTTTTACATTGGAAGGTGGGTGCTTGCTTACAAGAATCCATATTGCCAAATGTGAGTAAACACTTGCCCATCAGAGTTTTCATAAAATCCAGATGTTCAGTTATATATCAGTTGTTTAAGAATTCAAAAGTAGATAGTAGCTTATTTTTCAAAACCATTTGCTTTACAACCAGTTTATGATTCTATGATTCTCTGCTACCTTCCCTGATTTTGATGACTCTAAATCAGTTGAGGCTTGTATTATTTTTCTATTGTATTTTTCTTTTCTTTTTTTAAATTATACTTCAAGTTCTGGGGTACATATTTACCAAAGAAAGATGGGAAAATAAAATTTATTCATTCAACAGTGATTGTTTGAGGTGTTTCCATGAGCCAGGTATTTGATAGACATTAGTATATGATAAGGAGCAAAATAGTCCCTGTTCCTTTCTTCATGCTCCTTTATATCTTATCTGTTCCATGTCTGACTGTGTCAGGGCCTCTGCTATTCACCGTGACTCATGGATGGCACCAGTACTGTGTTTTAAAAATGAAAAAGCAGAGGTCAAAGTTAGGTTCTAAAAGAAATAGATATGAGGAATAACATAAGGAGGATAAAAGATGTTGAGACTGCAATTCAGTTCTGTTGCTAATTTATTGGGTGAATTTGGGCGAGCTACTTAACCTCTCTGAATCTGTTTCCACATCTGTTAATTTGCTTAGCTATTGACTCTAACAAACTAGCGTTCCATAGTTTGAGATTCAAGAGCCTCTGAACCAAGTTGCCTTTCTTTCTCTTTACGTTTTTGATCAATCTATCTTTGCTTATTTTCCATGTGGCTCTATCTGCTTCTCTCCATCTTAAGTATCCTAGTCCAAGCCACATAATCTCATTCTTTAACTTTTCTTTTCTTTTCTTTTTTTTCTCTCTCTCTTTTTTTCTTTTGAGATGGAGTTTAACTCTTGTCGCCCAGGCTGGAGTGCAATGATGCGATCTTGGCTTACTGCAACCTGCCTCCCAGGTTCAAGTGATTCTCCTGCCTCAGCCTCCCAAGTAGCTGGGACTACAGGTGCCCACCACCATCCAGGCTAATTTTGTATTTTTAGTAGAGATAGGGTTTCAACATGTTGGTCAGGCTGATCTCAAATTCACGACCTCAGGTGATCCACCCACCTCGGCCTCCCAAGTGCTGGGATTACAGGTGTGAGCCATCATGCCTGGCACATTCTTGAATTTTTCTGCAGTAGCTTCCTAACTAGCTGTTTCTCCTTCACTTTTTCTTTCTGCAGTTTATTCTTCACATAGCAACCAGTGTTACCTGTTTCAGATGGTAAATTAAATCAGGTGTGTCCTCTGTGGAAAACTCTGGAAGTATTTCCCATTATTCTTAGAATTAAATTTAAGTCCCTTATAGTGGCCTATGTGATCTCATATGTTCAAGTTCCTACATGTTGCTTCAGCTTCTTCATATTCCACTGTTCTTGCCCCTGGCAATTAAGTTCATGAGATTCTTCCAGAAATTCACATGTACTATTCCCTTTCTCACCTAAGTTCTTTCTTTACACATTCTCCTCTCAACTTAGCCCCCCACATCTTCATTCTATTGCACTCAGCTCAAAAGTCGATTTCTCAGGGAACATCCCATCTCCCGCCTAATCGCTGACTTCTCAGACTAAGTAAGATCCCTGTTATTATATCCACTTTATACCCTATACTTCTTTTTCATGGTAATCATTCCAATAGCAATTGTTGTTAATTGTGTAATTGTTTATTTAAACTACTTAATTAATTAGTCTGTGGCCTTCTCTAGAATGACAGCTCCATGAGAATAGGCAGATTTATTTACCTCTGTATCTTTAATGTGTAGCAAAGCCTTTGCACTTAGTAGGTGCTCAGTAAATAGTGAATGAATGAAAAGATATAATAAATGGGTAACACTTAATTCTTTAAATCAGCTATGAGATTATTTTCTATGAGATAACATAGTATTTATGTCAGAGTTCTGAGGAAGCAGACTTTTCTTTCTATGTAGTTTCTGATCTCTGTTTTCACTATGTACCAACAGCACTCATGCCACCCCATTTAGAAACAAATATCTACCAAACTCTGTGTGCTGGGCACTGTGGTGGATGAGCAGGACTAAAGCCCTCTCTTTGAACTCACAATCTAGCAGTGGATTGGCCTCACATAACAATTATGCAAGGCACAAAGTGGTTAGTATCATAAGAGAGGTTCAGAGAAACAGCTATGTTGGTTTCAAAGTGAGAGAAGTTGCTTGAAACTGAGGGCAGCCATCTATATCCTGAGGTGTAATGTCCAATTTAGGCCATGAAGAATTTGTGTGATTTGATGGGTGACAAATGGCAATGAAGAATGGGCCTAAGACTAAATAATTGCCTCTGCCCAGTTGTTACAAGTTAAGCCAAGTCTCTAAATAAGAGGTAGGGACTGAACCTTTTAAAATTTATTTTCATTTTTATTCACTCTTATTTGCATATAGTCAAATTGAGTTTTTTGGTGTAAGAAGTCCATGAATTTTTGACAAATGCATACAACCATGTAGCAAACATCACAATTTAGGTACAGAAAAGTCCCATTATCCCCCACAAATTTCTCTCATGCTGCCACTGTGAAGTCCCCCGAACCCCAGTCCCTGGCAACCACTGATCATTTTCTGCTCCTATAATTCTGCCTTTTCCAAAATATCAGATAGATAGAGTCATACTGGTCTGGCTTCTTTCACTTAGCATGACATATTTGATGTACATCCATATTATCTTAAGTATAAGAAGTCCATTCCTTGTTACTGAGTAGCATTGCATTGTATGGCTATACCACACTTGTTTATTCATTCATTAGTTATAGGATATTTGATTGCTTCAAGTTTTTGGCTATTATGATTAAGGCTGCTGTAAACATCTATGTTCAGGCTTTGTCTCAACACAAGTGTTTGTCACCTAGGACTTATATTGCTAGGTCATATGGTAAGTATCTGTTTAACCTAATAAGAGGCTGTCAAACTGTATTCCAAAGTAGCTGTATCAATTCTGCATTCCCGTCTTCAATGAGTGGAAAGTCCAGCTGCTGCACATTTCACAAACACTTGCTATTTCCCATTTTTTAAAATGCTAACTGTTCTAATAGTTTTGCAGTGGTATCTTGTGTGATTTTTAATTTATGTTTATATAATGACTAATGATTTGAGCCATTTTGTCATACGTATATCTCCTTTGATGAAGTGTCTGTTAAAATATTTTGTCCCTTTTTAAATTGAGTTGCTGATATTTTTCATTGACTTTTGAGAGTTCTCTATATATTCTGAAAGTGAGTTCTGTATTGAATAGCTCATTTGTGGTTTGTCTTTGCTAACCTTTAATTTTCTTGTTATTTAAAAAATCTTGCTCCGAGGCCCATCATTGGCTCTCCTGCTACTCTCTTAGGTCTACTCAGTATGTTTATAGAACTTCTAGTTTTTTTCAGACACAGTGGAGGTCTATGAAGATGAAAATGACCATTGTCCTGTTAATAAGGAGCCTTTGAGTAGCTGGAAAGAGAATCCAGGTATCCAAGTATTTAGAACCCATGAAATAATGTCCTGAGTGCCATAGGTATGTATAGATAGTGTGCTATACTATAGAGCGTTGTCACTCATTGAGGTTTCTGTTTATTAAAATACTTTGCGGCCAGGCTCCGGAAGAGAGTAACAATAAAGACTCTGTATGACTACATCCTACAAACTGTAACAAAGTGGGTTCCCTCTGTATAGCCTCATGTATTATCTTTGATGATGATGGGCATTAGGGGATGAGGAAGGAACCGTGTCAGGAAATGCAGTCTTTCTCATCTTGATAAGTCACAGTGCCCCACTCTAACAAGTGGAAAGCGAAACAACCACATCAGAAGCCATTAGCCTGACTGCATCTCCCCACTCCCTCGTCAGTTTGCTGTAATTGTCTCTTTTGACTTCATTTAATCACAAATGGGTAAAGAAATTCCATTCTTGACACAGGTGGAGGTGCACATGCGTGTGACCCATCAGATAGCTTCAGGGCACGAGTATAATGCCCAGCCTGTCTTTTATCTCTGCTCTTAGTTGTCATTAATACATGTCACTTTAGGCTGGGTGCAGTGGCTCATGCCTGTAATCCTAGCACTTTGGGAGGCTGAGGCAGGCGGATTGCCTGAGCTCAGGAGTTTGAGACCAGCCTGGGCAACACGGTGAAACCGCGTCTCTACTAAAATACAAAAAATTAGCTGGCTGTGGCAGCGTGTGCCTGTAGTCCCAGCTACTTGGGAGGCTGAGGCGGGAGAATTGCTTGAACCCAGGAGGAAGAGGTTGCAGTGAGCCGAGATCATGCCACTGCACTCCAGCCTGGGCAACAGAGTGAGACTCCATCTCCAAAAAAAAAAAATTGTGTCACTTTATTCAGTAAGTACCATTAGTGACTCTCAGTTACTACAAAGATAAAGTTTGTTCTTATTCAGATTGGCCCTAGTCTCATTGACCCTTTAACATTCTCACTCTGTGAAATCATCCCACACTCTGTGATCCAACCCCAGCTGACCTATGGACTAACTAATCATGGCTCATATCAGCCTGGACTCCTCCCCTTGAATCTGTCTGCGCACATTTTATGCATTTTTTCCAGACTTAAATGAGACGCCATCTCTTCTGCGAAGGCACCGATGAGCTCCAGCCATCCTGAAGTCCGAATTGAGTGTCTTCTGCCCTCCTATGACATGTTGCATCTTTATTTTTTCCTTTTGACACTTGCTTCATTTTGCTTTGCGTTGTGATTGTTTGCCTGACTCTCCACCCTTCCTGGACAGTGAGATCTTTGAGAGCACAGTCTATATCTTCCTTGTATCTTTATTCCCCACTGGAGCTAATATAAACTGTTGCATGTGGTAAGTTTTCACTGAGGATTTACTGATTGAAGGACATGCCATAACCCACAGTTCACCTTGCTTTGTGACCCAGACAGAAGAGGTGTCTCAGTGGCTGATAGTTATAACCAGAGGTGACAGGGCGCTCTGATGTGTTCTAAGCAGATGCAACCCTGTTTCCCTATTGGCTGTGATTATGCCCTCCTGTCTAGAATAGGAAAAGAGTGATTTGATTTTGAGCAATAAGCAACCTGACTCTAACTGTCTACCTTAAACGCCTTCCATTGTTCCGCTTAAGGTGATTTTCTACCAGCATGAAATGTTCTCCTTCGCAGACAGTTGATGGAGGAGCTGAGTCATGCCTGACTATACTTAATAAGACAGAGGCAGCTAATGCCCCAGGGAGCTGCCTTTGAGGACAGCCTGACATTTCTGACTCCTCTGCTTTTTAAAAGTGGGTGTTGTGAGGGAAAGTTAAGCATGAAGGTAGCTTCGGAGTCTCCACTGGAAAAGGAACTATATAATGACACTCTCTAATTTAGACGGATGTGCTCTGCCCCACTGCCTCTTGGCTGTGATATGTGTCTTCTGATGCTGGGAGGTGCTAATCAAAGATGTTATATTCTTCATTAAAGAGTCTCGCTTGCTTACTCACTTTGTTCCACTTTCTATTAATGGGTGCCCACCCACCTCCATTCTTTTCTCTGAAAAACTGGCTTGATTTATATTTTTCAGAGTCAGGCTAGCATTGATTATAAACCCATCATATGATAGAGATGGACAGGGTTACAGATCATCTGGTTTTACCTTCCTATACATGATAGAACTGAATCCCAGAGAATGAAAGTTACTTGGTCACAGTCAGCATTAAATTTTAGATTCTAGAGAGTGATAGATCTGCGTTAGAATCCCTGTCTCCTACCTACTTGCTGTGTAATTGTGTGGGTATATTTTAACTTATCTATGTTTCAGGCTCCCCATTGGTTAAATAAGGGCAATAATAAAGCTGTCTGAAAGAGTCATTGTGAAGACTGAAAATTATAATAAATATAAAGCACTTAATATCTGGCATATAGAAAACATTCACTATTAAGTGAATGGTAGTGGTAGTTCTTATGGTGGTGGTAGTTATAAGGTGGTCACACAGGCAGAATTAGGACAAGAAATCAGGTCTTCTGACCCTATGTCTTTGTTCTCCATAGGGTATACTGCAAGATGTATCTCAAGAACTATATTTAGTTGTGAGGAAGTTTCAAGTGATCTGTCTAAAGACGAGTTTCTATATTCAAAGAAAGGATCAGTAGTGAGTTTGCTGTAGCACAGAAGGAAAAGAAAATGTCGTTTGAGATGTTTTTCAACATGAAGAATGAAATTGGGCAGAGTGTGTGAGGGAAGGAATTATATACAAAATCTCCAAAATAAAAACCAAGGGGCTGAGTAAGACATGAGAACCTGAGGAGGTCAGTGGATAAAGAACTGGCTCTGGAATCAGAAAAACTTCTGCCTAATAACTCTGTGAATTTCCCAACTCACTCTCTGAACCTCCCTTTCAAACCCCAAAATGGGGCAATAGCCTCTACATCTGAGATCAAAGGATATAACATGTCAAAAATTTCCATCTAAACTATAAATTACTATGGGTTATGTTAACAATGTTGGATTTGTAGTCTTTGGTGGGATGTCGTGGGAGAACGAAGGCAATGTTTTCTAAGTGATGCATTTGAAACATTTTCCTACCTCAAAGCATATGGAAATAAAAAGGTACCTTATATCTTTCTAAGCAACCACCTTCATTATTCAGTTTTCCACTAGGCAGGGAATCACATGCAGCATTGAGAATCCAAAAGTCCCCAGGGACGAGTGTCTTGGACTTGACAGTGTTGTCCCAGAATATATACCTGGACACACATGCAAACTTGTGTGTGTGCACACACGCATGCACACACACACACACACGCACATACACACACAAGTTATGTGTGTGTGTCTCAGTTGTAGTTGTACCATGCAGTTCCTAAAAGCCCTTTTCAAATGACTGCACATTATTTTCCTGATCTTTCACCTGTTTTTCTAAATGTAATTTTACTAAAATGTTTACTTTCTTCATATGTGAAAAGTACATTCTCTTGTTTTGCTTCCTTTGTTCTAGATTTCAGATAAGTTGGTTTGTAGCGTGTCTTCTCTTTGCCAATAAATATATGAGGCAAATGTTCTCAACCTTAGCATTATTAATAAGTCAATAAGCTGAACATAAAAGTACATATAAAAATTTAATCCCTGACATACCAGGGAAAAAGACAAACAAAGATCGATGTAAGTCCAGTATAAACTCTTTTTACACTTGGTTTTATATGCAGAAGTAACGTTCATGATGTAGTTATCAGAGAGACTTTTATGCTGCCTCTGCCACTAACCCAGTCTTTTACCTCAGGCATTTCCTAGCCGCTCTGGTGTCAGAGCCTGATCTGTATAATGTGTCATGGTACTCTATGATTTCTAAGTCCACCTTCTAGCTCTAACATTCAGTGGTTTTCTTTTTCTTTGTTTCTTCCTTTTTTTTTCTTTTATTGAGACAGAGTTTCGCTCTTGTTGCCCAGGCTGGAGTGCAATGGCACAATCTCACCTCACTGCAACCTCCACCTCCCTGCAACCTCCACCTCCCGGGTTCAGGCGATTCTCCTGACTCAGCCTCCCAAATAGCTGGGATTACAGGCATGTGCCACCACACCCAGCTAATTTTGTATCTTTTAGTAGAAACAGGATTTCTCCATGTTGGTCAGGCTGGTTATCTAAGATGCACAGTGGGTTATAGGGGACTTCAGTGTTCAGAAACTTAGACCAGGATTTTGTCTTAGCATTTACTCTTCCCAAGACCCTGCTTCTTTCCTTGGGAGGAGATACTGTTCTTCAGGTGAGTGACCGCTGAAAACCTAGCCACTCAGCACCCCCACCTCTTGAATTCCTCTTCTCACCCCATCATATTCACTGCTAGACATTTCTCCAAACCCCATTTCACATGCTCTCAGCTTTTCTTGCTTGCTTCACCCAATTTTCTCTCAGAATTTTTTGTTTTCTGCTTGTCACTACCAGTCATCAAGAAAAATCTACATACTTGACACATTATTAAAATAGAATGAGACTGCACCAGCGTTTCACAGGTGATGCCTCTGTTAAATGCAGTGGCAAGACTGTCACCTGTGTCTCTTCCTCTGGCAGGCGATGAAGATCATAAGCATTCTTTTACTCCAGGCAGTTTCCTGTTAACTGCTGGGGAGGTTGCTGGCAAGGTTCACTAGATACACTTTCCTTTGACTTTGTAATTTTGCATGGAATATTGACTGCAAATCTTGAGGCAGGAAAGTTAGAAAGCTCCTAATTCAAAGTTGAAGACCCCGTTGTACTTTGATTAAAGGAGTCTCTCTGACCCCCTGACTGGGAAGTGTAAGACATGGTATTGAAAGGTACAGAGACCCATTGAATACATGCTGGGTTTTAAATTCCAATCATGCTATTGAGTAGAAAGGTGCTCACTGATGTATCTTTTGCTAATTAAGAAGAGAGTCCATGCTTAGCCTGCTTTCTACATTTTATAACTCAAATCCTAGCTTTGAGTTTCTTGCCCTTGGCTCTGGTAAAAGGCAATAAAAACTCAAAATCAGACACACATACTAATTCCTTTCTCTGCTGATTCTCTTTTTAGATCTCAGTTTTCTCATCTGTAATAATCAACATCACCGTAGCTAAAACGTATTAAGTTCTTACTAGGTGTCGATGTGGCATTTTGGTGTATGGTCTTATTGACCCTTAGTAACAGCTCTATGGGCTTGCCACTGATTACCTTCATGTTTTGTCACATGTACTGCTATCTAAAATGGAACCAAGGACAGGATTCTTCTTTTCAGATGCCACACTTATGGGCAGTGATGCCACTTAGCTTGCTTCAGCCTCAAGGACAAACCCACATATCAGCTTCTTCACATATAAAATGAGAAGGGTGAAAACAGTAATTTTATGGCTTGACCATCTAGAGCACATACAATGTTATCTTTTATGGCCCAATATAAACATTGTTTGTTCTAGACTTTCTGGGTTTGGTTCTTAGCCTGTTTCAGCCTCTATTTTGAAGGGAAGTGTACTGTTGTACTATTTACATTCAAATTACCATCTAGGAATGTTTGTGCAGATATTTATTTGGAATATATATTTTACTGGGACGATGTACTAGAACACAAAATTTGGATTGGAAAGGAATGACTTCATAATTGCCACAAGTAAAATGACTCTTGTGTTATTCATCAAGTTATCTTTCTGGGTGTATTTTGTAAAATCCTCTCATTTGCAGAATGAGAAGAAGCTTTAAAAATATTCTAAAGTATCCCTTGTAGTTCAATACTCTCAGACACTTTGTTACAGGTGAATACCCATAGGTTAAACATCACCAACATTTGTTGAGTGCAACTCAGTTTGAAACAGGCTATACTCAGTTTGGAAGTGAAAAAGAGAGACATATAATCGTAACAATAGCAAATATTACATGACCAGCTCTCTGCTAAACACTTTACCAGTGTTGCCTCATTTAATCTTCAAACCAGTCTTTTTTCACACATGGGAATATTTAATTTACTTGCACATAGTCATATGGCTAGGAAGTGGCAGGACAAGGTTTAGAACTGGGTTGTTTGAGACTTACCTTTGCATACTCCCTAGGGAAAGCAGTTGTTTTGGGATATTAGAGCCCTGGTTTGGCCCCTCCCCACCATTATCATACATTGTTTACCCATCTCTCAGACATGTGTTTTGTCCTATCTCAGCTACATTCATTTTGTCTATCGAATGGGAGTATTTTCAGCTATGTTATTGAAATTCCCCAACTAGATCTGAGACCTATAGGTTCTGGGACTCTATAATGATAACACGTGAAAGAGCTTTATTTCATGTGCTATCAGTCTTGAATGGACATTTCATCAGGAAGGCTATATTTTTTTCTAGGTTTTGTTCATAGCCCCTAGCACTCACAGGATCCTGAATAAATACTGTCTCATAATGAGAATAAAGAGAGAGCAAAGGCTGTTTGATTATTATATGAGAATAATCACAGGATTTTTACATCTCAATCATGGATTAGAAAAGATTGCATGGAGAGAAAACACACACACACACACACACACACACACACACCAGCTAATGACTGTAGAGTTTCCCCAGTGTACTGTGTCACACTTGACACAAGCCTGTTTATTTATTGTCACAAGAGCCCTGCAAAGAAAATCATTCCCTTCAGCAGCATGAGGTTGCTCATTACAGTAATTTTTTAAAAGAAAATAATGAACCATGGTACAGAGGAAGCATACCCAGAATTTTTTCTCTTTTTTTGAGATGGACTCTCACTCTCACTCTGCCTCCCAGGTTGGAGTGCAGTGGTGCGATCTCAGCTCACTGAAACCTCCGCCTCCTGGGTTCAAGTGATTCTTCTACCTCAGCTCCCCAAGTAGCTGGAATTACAGGTGCACGCTACCACACCCAGCTAATTTTTGTATTTTTAGTAGAGACAGGGTTTTGCCATGTTGCCAGGCTGGTCTTGAACTCCTGACCTCAGATTATCTGCCTGCCTTGGCCCAGAAGTCATTATTTATCCTTCTGTTCCCTGGTGCCCCTTTGATGAGAGAAGAAGAGCTTGTTCTAGGTGGCTATTAGATGATGCTACTGTATTACTTTCCTTTTTCTGCACAGCAGCAGAAAGGGTGGCTGCTGGACCCATCTGGGACATAAACACATGATAATTCAGGGTCTTTTTGCTGGTAGTCCACAACCCAGTTATGAAATTATTTGATTGAAACCTGGAAAGAGACTGGAGACCTTCAGCAACTTCTTTAGATTTGGGAACTCTAAAATTATGTAGAAAACCTAGGATTTTTATTCAAGTGCTCTGCCACAAGGAAAACTTTGTAAAAAGTGACACTTGTGTTCACAAACTAAGAGTGGAACCCCAGCATGGCAGATACTGACTGAAAACTGCTCAGAGATGCTAGAATATTCATCCTTTAATAATGCTAGACTCTGAAAGACCCCCGCTCTTTTAGATTTGATTTTGTAACTGTAAGTATTGCTTATTATAATTCTGAATTTAAACCTCATAGGTTTGGTTGTTTTCATCTGTGAGGCTTCACTTTCCTTTTTTACCTCTTCTTTTTTTCCTTTGTTTTCAGGTTTACTTTGTGATGACCTCTCTATTCCTTTTATTTTTTAACTAGCTGGGACTGCCACTCTAATTGATATAAAATGACAGTCTTTAGGGCAGTGAAAAGATAAATACCTGGTGTCATAAGCGGGAGTAGTATGCTATTGGGAATAAACATATTCTAAGAGCAAAGTCAAATGAAATTGAAGCTGTGGCTTGTGGATTTCTCCCCCACCAAACCCTTTTTATAAATTTGGCATTCTTTCCTAATCTGACAAATGTTATCATCCCTTATATCTATCAGAGCTATTTCTTTTTTTTTTTTTTCCAAATTACTCAATAAAGAAAAATTCCTTTTGTTGCTAGGAGTAAGGTATGTCTAATTATCTGGTCCTGGAAAGCCATCTGCCCGATGATGAGCACAGGGTGTACACTGTACCAGCAACATGAGAATGCCTGATAGATGCTCACAGACACTCCAGGTCTCCCTGCTCTGCTCCTGACTTCTTGCTCTCCTCTTGATAACTTAGTCAAGGAATGTAAATTTTCAGAAACATTTTCTAGACTTTGTTTGGGTAGCTCTACCCTGAATAAACATATCTAAGTTTTAATATTGTATTAGTCTGCTCTCACACTGCTAATAAAGACATACTTGAGACTTGGTAATTTATAAAGGAAAGAAGTTTAATTGACTCACAGTTTCACATGGCTGGGGAGGCCTCACAATCATGGCAGAAGGCGAATGAGGGGCAAAGTCACGTCTTACATGTCAGCAGACAAGAGAGAGAGTGTGCAGGGGAATTCTTCTTTATAAAACTGTCAGATCTCATGAGACTTACTATCACAAGAACAGCATGGGAAATACCCACCCCCATGATTCAGTTACCTCCCACCAGGCCCCTCCCACGACATTTGAGAATTATGGGAGCTACAATTTAATATGAGATTTGGGTGGCGACATAGCCAAACCATATCAAATATCTTTCACTACAAATTATACTCTAGGTGAATGTTTGCAATTTTTTTTTTGAGACCAGTAGTATATTATAGGACAGTGATAAAAATAGGTCTAGATATTTAAAACAATTTTTCATTGAGGAACAAAAATATTTTCAATGTAAATATAAATCAAAGAAACATAGACTCATAAGGTGGTTAAAATCTCAGGAATGGTTCAACTACCCAATTATTTGAAAAGTTAAAATAAAACATTGTTATCACTGAAGACAATGATCGGCTGTAAGTAGACATATCAAATAACAACGATTTAAACTAATTCCTTTCCAAGTTTAGTGAACATAGGGATTACCTGGGGGTTGTTAAAATGCAGATTGTGATTCAGTACATCAAGATGGGGCCTGAAAGTCTGCAGTTCTGACAAGGTTGCAAGGAATACGGATGATGCTGGTGGGTTGAGGACCACACTCCAAGTAGCAAGAATATAAAAAAGCTTGTTTATCACATAAAATGTAGAGGTAGAAAGTTCAGGGCTGGTAAGGCAGCTCCTTAAGTTATTCGAGGTCCCACCTCCTTTTGCTTTCATACTTCAGCATCTTTAGAATGTGGTCTTCATTCTTATGGTTCATTATGTAGCTCCAGCTATTATGTCTATGCCCCATGCAGCAGGACGGAAGAAATGAGATGGTAGGAGGAGTGTGGAAACCATAGGAACGTGTCAGTTTCTCTCAAGGAAGACTTCTGGGATCTACCACATTGCAATTTCAAACCTTTTCTATTAGCCAGAACTTAGTCACCTGGCCACATCCAGGTGAGAGGCAAACTGAAAATTCCCACACCCTACTGGGAAGGGGTGTATGAGGCATGGAAATAGGGCACATCTAGCAGTCTCTGCCGTAGATGCGGATGTCTGCTGTGAGAAATGGTTTTTTGCCAGCAATCACATAGAAAAATGACAATTCATAATCATAACCAGTGCATGCATAGAACATCTCAGTGTATTTGTGGTGTTCTTTTATGTCATAGGCTCATTTCGTTTTCATAACTATTTTGTACTATTATGAGCTGCTTTTTTGGTTGTGGAAAGTGAGGTTCAAAATGGTTGAGGGACTTCATTGGTCATAAAGCCTACCCTCACTACTCTCTTTACTCAATTGCATATTCCTGTCTCTCCCTTTTCTTTCCCTCCCCCGTTCCTGATTCCTCTTACCAGGTTCTATATTGTTCTTTGTTCCATTGACTCATCACCTTTCAGCATTCTATATATTTTTCTTATTTAGCATGTCAATTGCTTATTGTCAGTCTTCCAGTATTAGAAGATGAGCTCCATGAGACTTTTGTTTTGTTTACCAGTATATCCCAAGCACCCACTTTAGTATTTGGCATATGATGGAATGCTCAGTACATAGTTTTTTTGATGAAGGAATAATACCAGTAGGTGTCAACATCTGCCTTGGAATTATGCCTATTATCTTCAACCTTAATCCCATATGCCTCCTCTGTCAGGGCTTCTGCTAATGTTTCATACTCTGGAACTCCTATGTTTGCCTCAGAAACATGCTCACACTTATTTACTCCTTGTCTTTGTTTTGTTTTTTTGTTTTTTTGTTTTTGATTTGTTTTGTTTTGTTTTGTTTTTTGAGACAGAGTCTCCCTCTTTTGCCCAAGCTGGAGTGCAATGGTGCAATCTCGGCTCACTGCAACCTCTGCCTCCCGTGTTCAAGCAGTTCTCCTGCCTCAGCTTCTTGAGTAGCTCGGATTACAGGCATGCACAACTATGCCCAGCTAATTTTTGTATTTTAGTAGAGACAAGGTTTCACCATGTTGGCCAGGCTGATCTCCAACTCCTGGCCTCAAATGATCCACCCACCTCAGCCTCCCAAGTCCTAGCTGACCTAATCAGTTTGCTCACACTTCCTGTTCTCTCTCGGATTTCAGCCCCAAGTTAATACTTCCTGAGGAGCCATGCATACCACTAGAAAAACAAAATTTAGCAGAACTACCAAAATTAACACGAAACCAGCTTTTCTGTTTGACTTAGTCTCTACCCGCAGGCTAAGATAGGACTACTAGAACACCCTAATGAGACAGTTCCTAAGTGGCCCAATCCGCATTGGTTGGTAGTTCTGAATGTAAAAGGGGACTGGTTCTGATCTCAGCCAAATCTCAAGACTGTCACCTCCACCCTCCACCCTTTTTACAGTAATATAATTAACATAAAATGTAGGACAATATAATATAGTAGAACATATTATTATGCTTGTTTAGAAACCAGTTGTGACAATTGGTTTATTTCATTCCACTAACCCTGTTTCTCTGTCTTTCTTTTATGAAGATTGTTAATTTCCTCATGGGAATTTTCTGATGCAGATTCAGCTAACGTGTACTGAGCTCCTTTTGCATGCTTGGACTTTTAATTCTCACATAGCACTGTAAGATAGGCAGAGTGTACATGCAGAGACTTGAGTTTAAGAGAAGCATTTTGTTCAAGGCCGTATGGCAACTAAGTGACACATGATAAATAATTAAGGATGGGAAGTAATTCCACCTTAGGTCTTCCAAAATTCAAATATGTGCTATTCCTTTTCTATACCTGAGCTTCCTGAGTTTTTATACTTATATGTCTGTCTGCCCCAGCACCCGGCATAGTGCCTTTCTCATAACAGTTTCCCAGTAAATATTTAATGAATACAAATATATGAAGGGCTTTTCTGTGGAATATATTCTGCTTTGAATGTGTGAGGATAGATTTGGGACAAACATCCTAGCTCTATATTCAGGCAGCTTTTTTTTTGTGCTACCACTCAGGCAAAAGTAAGTCAATTAATCTCTCTGTCTCCGTTTCCTGGCATGTAATGTGGGAATGGCCATGAAAGCCCTAGAGGGTGTTGTGAGATTAATTAGTTAAAATGTATACCCTGCTATATAAATGCTAATTGCTGTCTGGAGTGTGGGTTGGATTTTCCAGTGACTTGGCTTTGCAAAGCTTTGCACATTTCCATTAGTCCTCTGTGCCACCAAGTCTCAGCCTTAAGAAACCCTTTTGGCTGAGAGGAATGATAACTTTGTGGTTCTCCCATGTTGAGAGGCCAATTTAGAGAGGACTTCCACTGTGGAGTAAACTGAATAAGAAGGGACATTCTAAACAAAAAAGTAATTCTTGTGCCAGTAATTTGCTAAATTCCCTTTGCTGTTATTAGAGACAAATGTATTTGCATAACAGCTTTTTCCTGTCTTTCTGAGGCAGTGAATCATATAATTAATTTGGTATTACATGACACTCCAGCCTGTTGCCATAGATTTTATTTTTATTTGTTCATTGAATAATTTAAAAAGCACTGACAAAATAGGCTCAGGTGGCTGTCTAGAGAACTTAAAAACTCACAGAACTCATTTCAAATGGGCAAATATCCCAAAGAAAAAGCTCAACAATAATAATAATAATGTTTATAAATACTAATACATATATGAGCAATCTCTGTGGTACAGGAGGCTGACTCACTTTATAAATATATTCATTTGGTTTATAAAACACCATGTAAGGGAGATACATGGCAGGTATAATTATTTCTTTTCCCTTTAAAAATTTATTGAATTTAATTGAAGACATATTGAATCTATAGATTGGGCCAGAAATCTTGGTGATTGATTTGTATTCAAATTTTAGTATGTAAGAAACAAATGCTTTTTTAAAGAGTGTCTGGTCTTGATTTATTAACTTATGAAAGGAAAATTCTACCTTCCTTTATTTATTAATCAGGATAGGCAATACTAGTTGCTATCACAAATCTCAGTGGCTTAACATAATAGAGATTTATTTTTCACTCATGTCACGGCCCCTTGAAAGTAAAGTGACATTCCTGAACAGCTCTGCTCTGAGCAGTGTCAGGCATCCAGGTTCCTCGCATCCTGTGATGCTAACTTCTCAAAAATTTCTGGATTTCAGGGCCTCCATTTAAAATAAAGAGAGGACCAAAGATTATGCAGGGGATTTCAGGTTGTACAGCATTTCACTGGCCAGAGGAAAACCCCATGGCCCCAACCCAACTACCAAAGATAAGTAGTTTTCACATGAGTCAAGGAAAACAGAATTAATGAGCATATAGACAGTCTCTACCAGTCTGTTCTTGTGATCACCAAAAATCCATTTCATAATTACCCCTAAATTGGTCTGTCTGAGTATATGCTTGCATTTGAAATGTTATGTTAGCTCTCCTTTTCTATCTCCTCTTCTCAATTGGCATTCTCTTACCTTACAAAAGAAAAATCTACGTGTCACTCATCACCTGTCTTATTATTAATTACTGTCCAGGGCTATAAAGACTTACAGGGGTCAACATGACACTTATTTTATTGATGTCAGAATGCCTCTTTAATAAGGGCACCATTAACTCCCAGCAGACCTTCCTTTTTCTCTCCAATTTACCAGTTTTTCTGGTAAGAGTGAATCATGACATCAGAATGTGATCTGTGGCCTAAGTTGGAGTGGTCTGAATTGATACACATTGTAGAGTTGGAATACAGGAAGGATACTAATTTCCATTTAATAGTCTTTCCTCTACCATCATGTAATTCCAGTCAAAAAAGTGCAGTCTTGAGGGAGATGCTTTTGCAAAAAACATAAAGAATATCTGTAGGAAATATTAAAGGCAGTGACATCTTATTTTATCTAGATAACAAACTTAGTACAATGAAGATCCAGACTCTATTTGCTATCCAACTGCCTTCTTTTTTTTTCTTATTGTATATTTTATAATTCAGAATAAAGTGACTGTCAAGCCAATACATAGCAACACCATTTTTGGAAATAAAACATAATCCAAAATTTTTCTAACAGAAAGTAGGTGTGATAAGGATGGTTTGACATAGAGTGGATGTGCCAACTGTATTATATGGTAGATATTTTCCTCTTTCTTTCCTTTCTTCCTTTTATTCTAAGTCTTATTTTAATTCATTTGAAAGCAAATTATGCAGGGTTTTTTTAAGGTCCGTATATTAAAAGACATATCAAAATAATTATATTTTTTCTGCCTCAACTATCCTCACTTTTACTAATATCCTTCTCAGAGGCAGCAACTTCGTATCTTATTTCTTCTAACATTTTTCATCTATATTTTGCTAACCAATTTATGTACATTGTTATCTTTTGTGTAGTCAACCCTAGGCATTATCTTTTCACTTTTTTATTAGAGTAAAAGGATGATCTCTCTGAAACTGCTATCCCTTCTACCCATTCTTCTCTACAGTTCATATTTGGTTGAACCAATAATCATTTTATTAATGTTTTTGCATATTTATGAACTATAATTCAATTACCATTCTTAGTTTTTGAAGTTATTAACTGCATGGCTTTTCATATGCTCATTTTAATTTGTATCTTTTTGTAACCATTTTCATAGCTTTCAATTACCTTTCAGCATCATTTTTCACATTTTTCACATTGTTAATGTTATCAGATAATCTACCAGTTGCAATTATTTTTTCACTTATTGGAGGTTTCCAATCCTACTACCTACACTGGTTCATCACCAAGCCCTGGTGCATAGCTTTTATCCTTGGATCTCCTTCACTGTCATTCTGAGCCTCCCTTCTCTCTGTTGAATTAAAATCCATATTCCCAATCCTAGGTTTTCTCCAGTACTGTTTTATTCTCTCATTTTGGTGCCACGAATCCCCCGAAGCTCCCTGATAAAGAGGACATGGTAAATAAATTGTGGAGTCCCAAGGTGTCTACATTTGTCACCTTCACACTTGATTATTTTGTTATGTTTAGATTCTAGATTGGAAATAATTTTCCTTCAGATACATTGCTTCATTATCTTCTAGTCTCCAGTCTTGTGTTTGGGAGTTTCCAAACCATTCTCATTCCTAATATTTGGTAAAGTGACCCTTTTTTTTCCCTTTCTTTTCTTACTCCCTGGCAGTTTGCAGAATCTTCTCTTTCTCTACAATTGTTTTGAAATATTTTTGTGGTATAAGTCTGTTTTCGTCCATTATGCTGGGGAAATTGATAGGTCCTTAGAAGGTTGTATACTTCAGTTCTCAGATTTTGTTTTTTCTGTGAATTATTTAACTGAGAATTTTCTTTGTATTTTGGGTTTTTTTTTCTTTGTAGGCAGTCGGGTGTCGGGTGTCGGGGGGCTCCTCTTATTCACATACATTCCTGGACTAAGCTTCTAACTTTCTTATCTATTTTCTATTTCTTTTTCTTTCTACTCTGCTTTTTAGGAAATCTTTAAATTTAACATCTAAGAAAAAATGTATATTAAAATTTTTTGTTTTAGTTGGCTTTTGTTTTCTAGGAATATTTCTTTGTTACAGCATCTTGTTCCTGCTCCATGGATGAAACAGATTCCTTATATCTCTGAGAATGTTGAGAGTATTTTGTAAATGTTTACTTTTCCTTGAATAATTTGACTTTCTCCAAGTTTTTTGTTTGTTTGTTTTTTGTTTTTTTTACTTTGTTTTGCCATTACATTTTGTGGTAGAGATTTTTCGCAGATTATCTACTTAGATTTAAGAAGTGATTAAGAAGCTGATTGGAAATTCTAAATGTGGGTGTGAAGCTGTGTCACTTGTTAAACTTGAGCTTTTCTGTTGGATGATGCGGCTGCAAAATTTGGTAAAGAGTTTCTGATAGTAAGATTGCTAGATCTTTCTTCTTAAACTGGCCAAATTTTCCACAGAAGATTCCTTCATTCTCTTCTCTGGAAAATAGATGACTGCCCTCATCCTTGGAGCTGAGTGAAGAAAATTGTTCGTACCAGAAGAGTGGACTTGGAACAAAGGATGTAACTTTTTGATATGGCTGTCATTCTGTCTTCTTTATTTTACCATTCTTCCCATATCTTCAGTTTTGAGGTGCCTGACTGCATTTGCCAGGATAGGTTATTGGTATTGGTAATAAGCAAATCCAAATTATCTATGCCTTAAAAGAACAAAGTTGTATGATATGCCATCCATCGAAGGACCCAAGCTAAGGGAGTGTCTGTCTCTGTGCTTTCATATTTGCCAAGGCAGAGGAAAAGGGAACTTTGTGAAATATACTCTACCTCTTGAAACATTTACCACAAGTAGCACTGACCGCATCTTCTTGGTCGAAGTACGTCACATGGCCGCTCCTTACTTCAGAGGTGTGGAAAAGTACAATTGTATAATATGCGAGAGAGGAGAACCCATGAATATAGGGTAAACAGCACGAATGACTCTTTATCTCGGTGCTGATAGTTCCTGGGTCTTTTTAGCATCCTGAACTACAGATTGGTTTGTTTCCCAGTTCTCTGCTGCTGGTTTAGGATTTGTCTTTTTAGGTCTGCCAAGCCTGTTACCGCTTGTCCATGTTGATATCACTATTGTCTTTTCTTCTGTACTTACAGTTACTTGGGATTATGTATTAAAAATTATTTTATTATTATTATTATATATATTTTTTGAGATGGAGTCTTGCTCTGTCACCCAGGCTGGAGTGCAGTGGCACAATCTCAGCTCACTTGCAACCTCCGCCTCCTGGGATTAAGTGATACTCCTGCCTCAGCTTTCCGAGTAGCTAGAATTACAGGTGCCCACCACCACACCCAGATAATTTTTGTATTTTCAGTAGAGACAGAATTTCACTGTGTTCGCCAGGCTGGTCTTGAACTCCTGTCCTCATGTGTTCCACCCACCTTGGTCTCCTAAAGTGCTGGGATTACACTGTAAGCCACCACGCCCAGCCAAAACTTTGATTATAATTTTATGTAAACTGAATGAGCTAACTCTGCAACATTGAAATGTTAATGCAAATATGTTTAAAGAATATGATACTTTATAAAAGATGTTGTATTACAAGTATGTATTGATGTGAACAACATTTTGATTTTTCCAATTATTTCTCTGTGTATTGAATTTTAAAAGTTGCTTCTAAATGAAAACATAGCAACAAATAGTCATCTGTTGAGTTTTGAAAAAAACAATTTGTTAAATTTCCCAGAGCTGTATTACTTACATGACAAATCCTTTTGCAAGTCAGAAAGCTTCAGATTCTTTGCTTTTATCAAAATTGGAATAACGACAAGTGAGTTGTTTTCGCAGTTATCCATTGCTGCAAAAATGTTGCCTTGCAAAGAAGCACAAATTTCAATGACTAAACTCCATTTTATTTATTTCACTTGTTTTTTTCTTGTGTGGCTTAGTTCATCTAGGCTGGTATTGCTCTTGTACCTTTGGTCAGCTGTGGAAAGCCAGATAGCTATACTTTTGGAGGTGGGCCAGCTGCCAGCTGGGGTGTCTCAGCTGTACTGTATGTGGTCTCTTATTTATTAATGTACTTTCCTGGACTTGTTCTCATGGTGACAACAGTGTTCCAAGAGAAATAGCAAAACCTTTTTAGGCTTAGATTCTCACACACTACACAATAATCTTTGCTGCATTTTGTTTGCCGGTATAACTCACAAGGACAGCCCAGATTCAAGGGGTGGTATGATAGACTCTTGATTGGAAAACTCCCAGTTTCGAATTGCAGAAGATGTGGATACAGGGGAAAGGGAAAACTAGGGCTGTTTTTACGGACTCTGTATTCCAGCGTTTTCAAGTGATCGTTAAAAATAATGTTTGATGATAAAAATATAAAATTGTTATACATCTCAGAAGGAATTTAAAGAACTGAGTGACCTTGTAGAACTAAGCTCCTTTAGTTCCTTGCTATAAACTGATTTTCCCAGTTCTTAGATGTAAGCAAACAATTTTCAACTAGTACCTAAAAACTCTCATTCAAAAGTAGCCCTTCTGTATTTCTAAGACATGATTTCCAATACAACCTTTATATTTTATAATCAATAATTACTTATAAAATTGAAAACATATCATTAAATTTACAAAACATTTTTAAAAATCTTTTTAACATTTAGGTCTTTGCGTGTTGCACAAAAGAATAAAATGATGGAAAAAAATAAACAAACATAAGAATATATTCCATTAAAGTAAATTTACACATGGAGATAGTGGGATTAATATAAGTAGAAAAAGAAACTATGAAATTTGTAATGGTTAAAAGAAAGCCTTTTTGCATATTTTTAGTTTGGATACTGGTGTATGGCAAATCACTATCCCATTGGATGTAATTAAAAGGATGATATAACCCTTTTACCTATAATAGGACACTAAATATACCCTTTCCAATTATACTTAGCATGAAAAGTTTTAGATATCAATGGAAATGTAGGAAGGATATAGAGTTAAAAACTACATACATAAGCGTGTGTATGTGTGTACATTACGGACCTAAGGGGAAAATTGCTCTAAGGGGACAGTTTTGTGGCTTGTAGGACTCCATCACCTCTGATCTCTGATCAGCCTTCCTCTGGTGACCTCAAGAGCCCTCCATTCACATATTACTCTTAAGAAAATAAGTCTTTTCCTATTCTAAGAAAATAAGTATTTTCTTATTTTCTTGAAGAAAAAGTTATTTAAAAAGTTTTTTTTTTTTTTAGTTTCCAAGTACGTGATTACTTTTCATTACAAAGAATAAACTGTAAAAGCCATTACCAGTTTTATTTGACTCTGTCATTGAAACTGTAGCACCTTTAGCCCTGAATGAATATTCCACCAATGAGTATCACTGAGACCTCTTGATTTCTTGAGGTCTACTGTCATGCTGTCCAATAAAGTAGACAGTAGACATATGTGGCTAGCCCAGATTGAGATGTAAGTGTAAAGTAAGTTGAATTTTGAAGATGTACCACAGAAAAATAATGTAAATGTAAAATCGCTAATTATTTTGATATTTTGTATATTTTGGGTTTCACAAAATATTAAAATTAATTTCACCTACTTTGATTTACTTTTTTAGTGTGGCAACTGAAATGTCTGAAATTACATGTGTATTTTGCATTATAATTTCTACTGGACAGTGCAGATCTAGCCCAAGAATCAGAATATCTAGGGCTAACTGGGAGTCCTTTCCCTTACCATTTCCTCCTTAAAACATTCTCTGTTCCACAAAGTGAAAAACCACGTGATGTCTTTTTTTAGGTGAAGCCTTCTCCCATACCTTGCAGGGCTTATGAGGGTCAAGCTATCAGGTCCAATCATTATTCAAGAGATACTCAGAAAATAAAAAAAAATAATGCAGAACAGGAATTTCTTCACAGTAAAGGTGCTTACTGTATGCAGTTATTAGACAGAGGCTAGAAGATGACCAGAGAAAGCGATTCCTGGAAAACACTGGGTGTCCTGAGGAGATGTGTTCTTTGGAGGCCTTTATTGTGAAATGACTTATCTGCCCTTTTTGTCTTTTTGATTATTTCAGAACGCTGCGATGACTGGGGACTAGATACCATGAGGCAAATCCAAGTGTTTGAAGATGAGCCAGCTCGCGTCAAGTGCCCACTCTTTGAACACTTCTTGAAATTTAACTACAGCACAGCCCATTCAGCTGGCCTCACTCTGATCTGGTATTGGACTAGGCAGGACCGGGACCTTGAGGAGCCAATTAACTTCCGCCTCCCTGAGAACCGCATTAGTAAGGAGAAAGATGTGCTTTGGTTCCGGCCCACCCTCCTCAATGACACTGGCAACTATACCTGCATGTTAAGGTAGCCTGATTCTTGGCAGTGACTTTCTCTTTTCCCTTTAGTTACTGAGCTTTTGTCCAGATGATCCATGTGCTAGGAAGCTGGGGAGAAGTTGGAAGCATTTAGATAGAATTTAATCATGTAATTCTCCCTGGCTTAGCTGAAGGGGACTGAAGGAGGTATGCAGAGAAAGTGGCTGTGGCCCTTAGAATGTTCTCAGAGGGAGTTTCTTTCCAAAGCCTGAGACATATCAAAGTTGTCTAAAAGTGGAGCCTTGTTATTTGTCCCTTCTCATGACATCGAGACCTGCATACCTTTATGCCTCACCTGGAGGCATCCACTTCTCTAGACATTGAACAGGGCAGGGAATAGAGCTCATCTGTATCTGTTATTCTTGGCATCTTTCAAAGTACCTGACACAGAAGAGAAATTCAGGGTCTATTAATACATGTGATGCCTCCCAAATATTCTTTTACTTTTTTAGTGTGGCAACTGAAATGTCTAAAATTACATATGTGGTTTGCAGTATAATTTCTATTAGTATAATTTCTGTTGGACACTGCAGATCTAGCCCCCAAATCAGAAGGCCTAGAGCAAACTGGGAATCCTCTCTCTCATTTGCCCAAGGTTTGCCTTTTCCATTACAATTTCCTCCTTAGAACTTTCTCTGTCATAATATTCTCCCAAATATTCTTTTGGGAGGCATGACATGTATGTATGTATGACAATGCTTTTTAAATTTCTACCAAATTTCCCCTAAGAAGCATGAGATTACCATATCTCTGGCAATCTAAGAATATAACCCAATTTACCATTACTGTAAAATTTCTTTCAAAGCCCCTTTTTTTCCCTTGAAAGTTTTGTAGATTTTATATTTTATCCTACAGTATTCCTTTCTTTTTTAACTGCATTATTGTTGTTTTTGCAAAAACAAAACAAAAAGAAAAAAAATAATTTTAAAAACCTGAGGACTCATCAAATAACAGCCATTTTCAGGGTTAATTCTAATTCCCACAGTCACTGTTTAGCTGCCAGGCTTGGCTTTGTTTTCTAAACTCCCTGGGTTATTTGTTTTTCTTTTAACAATTTCATACTATTTAACAGGTGTGTTGCTTCACGAGGGCTGCAATTACAAAATACCACAGACTGGATGACTTAAACAGATGAAATTACCTTCTCACAGTTCTGGAGGCTGGAAGTCCAAGATCAACGTGTTGGCAGTGTTGATTTCATTCTTGGTGCCTCCCTCCTTGGCTTGTTTATGGCCGTCTTCTCTCCATGTCTTTACATGGTCTTCACTTAATCTCTTCTTCTAATAAGGATGCTAGTTGTATGGGATTAGAGACCACCCTTATGACCTTATTTTAGCTCAGTTATGTCTCTAAATTTTCTGTTTTTAAATACTGTCACATTCTAGTGTACTGTGAGTTAGGACTTTAGCATATACCTTGGGGTGGGGTGACACAATTCAGTCCATAACAATAAATAATCACAGGTGTTTTTGCTCTCATGAAGAGTAACTATTCCCTGATGGAAAACTATTACTGTGCTTTGGTAAATGTAAACTAAGTTATGATTATGTGAAAAAGAACTTCTTTTCTATCACAGAAAAGCCTTTGGACTTCTGTCTTCTTCAGGGTTGGGGGTGAGGGGGAATGCCTATAACCTCTGAAGGCCCTTCTGAGGCTCTCATAGGAAACTTCAATTTTATTGGAGTGGATTTTAGACTGGTATATGGGTTTCTGAGGATCCTGAATTACTCATGTTCTCATAATTTAGGTTCTAATATAACTTGGTAGAAGTTAAAGCAGATTATAGTGGAAAGAGCATTAGAAGACAGAGAAAATAGGCCATCACTTCCACTCTGCCACTACTTAGCTGGTGACCTTAGGCAAGTCCCATTCATGTCTCAGAGCTGTGGTATCTATGTCCACATAGTAAGAGAGTTGGCATACATGCTTGTTGAGCTCATTTTCATCTTTGGTAATTGTTCATCTGTTAACATTTCCCAATGAGAAGAAGTCATCAGGAGCTTTTTGTTTAACTACAGTCTCTACTGTGCATCTTAATGCATCGGTACCAGTATTAATTTTTTCTTAATTACTTACTACTTGCTTGTAGCTCTTCCACAAATTTTTCTAATCTTCTTTTACACTATAGAAGCGGGGCGGCATGGATGTTAAGTCCTGCATCTACATTTAATGTTATTTATCAGCTTCCAGATTGACACCTCTTCAGTTTACATCTCTATCTTCCAGGTTCCTCAGGTGAATCTAGAATTGAAATTGTCAGGTAGGAGCACTACAAAGTTTCCTGTTTCACTGAAGAAATGTCTAAGCCAAGAATGACCTTAAACTGAATCATGTAGAATCATAGGCCTGAATGTCTTTAAGACCATAAAGTTAGTTTCGTCTTTCAGTATTTTATTTATATTCTTACCCCAATATTCAACTTTGGGAGCTGAAAGAGTCAATCCGACTACTGTTCTTTACATTTTTAAAAGTCTCAGAACATATATTCTTATTTTAAATTTAAATTTACCTTCTATAACTTCCACCTATAGAATCCGTCTTCCACGTGGCAGACCTTTTGTTATTTGTAGGTAAGGGCCATGCCTGCCACTCCCCCTTGCCACCTTCCAAGTATTGGCACAAGTCATCTTTAACACCCCTCCCTCCATCTTTAAGAATGCATCCCCCACCCCTTCCACTATATTTAGTCTGCACTCAGGAGTCATTTCGGTACTGTAGACAGAAGTCACAAAAATGGGCAGACATAGACTCCTTATCCCATCACCCTAAAAAAATCAGTCGTTTTTGTTATTCTATGTTCTTTTTTATGTTTTCCTATCTGTAGACACAAGCTTTACATTCATTCCATTTATTTAATAATAAATATTTATTAAGCAGTTACTGAAAGTTAAGACACTATACTAGATGCAATTAACATAGGAAAAAAATAGTCTGGTAGGACTTATATTTTACAGAGGATATAGATACATATCTATAAAAAAGTCTAATTTTGAACTATAACAAATTGAATCAAGGAAATGTCCAAAGTGCTCAATAAATGACAGACCTAATTCAGATATAAGGTGGGAGAAGATAACAGGAAGGCCTGCATGTGATGTGGACGGGGTGAGGGAAGTAAGCCCTCCAGGCAGACTCAACAACATGTGTGATCGTTATAGGGCAAATGCAATTCCCCAGTCATCCTAAGGAGTTGAATGTGTTTGTTTTTTCCTTCATGCCTGATTGTTTGTATATGTTCTCACAACAACTTTGAATGATTATACCACAGTTTTCTTTATAATATTCCATTTGCCACATTTTTCTATGGCTTTTAATGTTTTTCCTTGCTGATATGTCTCTGGATGGGCATCTTTGACTATGTGCTGTCTCTATTCCCCCTTTTGTATCATTCTATTATGTGATACAATATCCAGACATAAGATTACTAGGGCAAAAACTAAGGCTTTTTTATGATGCTATAAACACGTTTTTTCCCAAAGGTTGCTTATACCATTATTGAGTCTGCATAAATATGCCATTCATGCCTCTGCCTTACCTGCACCCAGAATTATTGAGAATGTTTTAAGTGTTATATATATACACAGATATATTTTGCCATGTTGAACAGCACAACAGGGGATATGTTTTGAGAAATGTTTTGTTAGCTGATTTTTGTCATTGCGTGACCATCATAGACTATAGTTATATGAACCTGGATGGTAGAGCCTACTGCACACTTAGGCTGTATGGTATAGTCTATTACTCCCAGGCTACGAATCTGTGTAGCCTGTTGTGGTACTGAATACTATAGACAGTTATAACACAGTGGTAAGAATTTGTGTACCTCAGCTATCTAAATATAGAAGAGACACAGTTAAAATATAACATAAAAGAGGGAAAAAATGCTACACCTGTGTAGGGCACTTATCATGAATGGAGCTTGTAGGACTGGAAGTTGCTCTGGGAGAGTAGGGGAGTGAGTAGTAAGTGAATGCGAAAGCCTAGGACATGACTATACACTTTTATTTGTCTGACAGTGCATAGGTTTGTTTACACCAGCATCACCATAAACATATGAATAATATGTTTTCCTGTGACATTACCATGACAATGATATCACTAAACAATAGAAATTTTTAAACTCCATTATAATCTTACGAAACCACTATCACATATGTAATCCATCATTAACTGAAATGTCATAATGTGACACATGACTATATATATACACTGACAAACACACATTTAGGATCACATCTGAAAGTATATATACTTTAGTACATTAGTTAATTAATGATACCTTTTTTATTCTATGATGTCAATTGCTATAGGAAATGCCTCCACTTCCGTTTTATCTCTTACATCAACTTAAATATATAAATGATGTCTCAATATGTAGCATGGCTTCACTTAGTTCATTTTAATGTGGTTGCTATATAAAATCAAATGCAAATACTACCCATTCATTGTATGTTTCTTTTTCAGGAACACCACATATTGCAGCAAAGTTGCATTTCCCTTGGAAGTTGTTCAAAAAGACAGCTGTTTCAATTCCCCCATGAAACTCCCAGTGCAGAAACTGTATATAGAATATGGTATTCAGAAGATCACTTGTCCAAATGTAGATGGATATTTTCCTTCCAGTGTCAAACCAACCATCACTTGGTATATGGTAAGGAAAATTAGACTACATTTTATTCTCTCTAATGGCATATTAAATGACAATACTTATTTGCTGCATTATATATATAAGCAAAGGCAGTTCTCTTCAGATTTTCTGATTTATTCCATAATAACTTTATGGAAATATTTTACCACATCTTCATTTTGTACCACTTTAAAGGAAGTGGTATACAGTACTTTGTCTCAGGCCACTATTTTTGAAATTACTCTAACTAGAATACCAAAACTACCTTATTTCCATTAACTTCATGTGAAATACACTTTAAGAAATGTTGCCCACTTCTAGTTCCTGCTTAATGAAGTCATAAGCTGTTGATTTATGTGGTGAATTTCAACTCCTTGATTTGTCAGTACTGCATTTTATTATTTATGTGTGTTTTCTTCTTTGCTCTCATTTGTGGACACTGTCCATCTAAGGCCTCTTCCACATCCAAGGGATTTGGAAGGTGTTTAGTTAAAATATAAGTGTTAGAAGGTAGCAATTGTAGCAGCAACATAGCTTTTGAATTGCTTCAACTCTCTACATACACCAAACCCAAAACCCAGAATGGTTTTGGACAGAATTTATAACATAACTCAGTGACATGTTATCCACAAGAACCACTTTTGATAAAGTTAACTGAGACAAACCGCCAACAGCCTAAGCCTATACGGGATCAGTGTTTATGAGGAAGGAAGCATGTGGAAGTACTGTGGTCTCTGTCAGACTTGACAACAGGAGAAAACCGAAAGAGCCAACAGGTACTTACTGGAGAGTGTGATGAGCCAATTTGAGAATAGGAGCTGAAATTGAGAGAGATTTCGCTCTCTAATAAAGGGTGGTACAAGAGACCTAAAATAAGAGGCACTGAAGGGGTGGGAAAAGTTGTACTTCCTCAGAACTCTGAAATATGACCAGCCACGTTAAGGAGAAGCTGCAGAGAGTAGAATCAAAAGTAACCTGGACGAAGACCATATACAGGAAGGAAAGAGAAGGACTGGATAAAAACAGAGCAGGAGAAGAAAGCCAGGACATCTTAAGACCAAGACATCATAGTTTTGAAAAGATAACTTGGTGAACTTAGAAAATTCTTTAATATTTTAAAATTCAGAAAAATCTACTATTTCCTAAGTGAGCTAAAAGACATTTTAAAATGTTACAAGATGTGAAAGAATAATAAGAATTAGAAACATCCAAAAATTATGTATATTATATAACTCCATACCAACTTAGCAGAAAATAAATCATTTTAGAAATGAAGCTAATCTAAGAGAAAGATAACAGAATAAAGCACAATAGATAATAGAAGATTAATAGAATGTGAAAGGGAGAAAAAAATTAAAATTAAAAATAAATAAATAAATACATGGCAAATACAATCAGAAAATTAGAATGGCCATAAGAATATCAGATAAAGTAGATAATGAGGATTACCAGAGATAAAGATGACATTTTCTAATAATGAAAGAATCACTTTATCAGGGAAATATAAAAATAACAAAAACTTATGTGCTTAATAACAATGCTTTAAAAATATGCAGCAAAAGTTGGCAGAACTCTAGAGAGAAATAAAAAATTCTACAAACACAGTTTGTTGTAAATTTCAAAAGCTGAAAATTTTAAATTCTGTCTCTGCTTAAGGTGTTAATAATACAACTTAGTAGTCAACTTGAAGAGTCTTCTGTCGGCCAAGGACAAACAATTTGAGCCTAAATAATTTGCACCTAATTGCAATGGTTTAAATCCTGTGAAGTCAGGTGAAATTTATAAGTTCATAATGACATTTCCACAGAATTTCATGAATGATATTTGGATGATAGGAAATCAGTTTATTATCTTAAAAACTGGTAAAGGAGAACAGTCAGGTTCTCATTCTGGTTTTCCTAGAAGACATGTAGCATTGGTTAATGAAGTGTTGTAAAGGAGTGTGTTTTGCAAAGTGTTTCTAATAATAAATGAAAATTTAATGATACAATTAGAGTATCATCTCCTTGCAACTCTCAGTGTATTAATAAATCTAAGCATTTAAGCATCAAAGACTGCTAACATCACAAGAAGTAAAACTACCAGACATGTTTCTTCTGATAAAGGAAGAAAATATTGCCTATTGATTCATATTACCAAATGAATTAAACCTGAGTCCGATTAAGCCTTTGGCTCCCACTGTCATTTTGCAGGAGATATGTAAATAACATAGAAATATCTTGAACTGCAGCAGGAATATGTCACCAATAAAATCCAGTCTATGTGAATCTCTATGGGTCAGATGTGCTGGGTTCTTCAAAAGGTAAATTGAAAGAAAAGGAATGTCGTGAAATGGGACTGTCTAGATTAAAAGAAACATAGACATTTAAAAAGTAGATAGAACTGTAGCATCTAAGCATGCACATGTAGGTGAAAAATACATAAATAAAAATAAGGAAGTGATTTTACTTTATAAGTATAGACAACAACTACTTTGGAAGGTAGCAAAAGAGGTGTGATTGACATGGGCCATGAAGAAGGCCTTCAAGAGGGTCTGGCAAAGTTCCTGGACCTGAATGATGGTTGCAAAGGCCTCTACTTTGTATTAACTCATTAATGCGTTTTGTTGTTGTTGTTGTTTGTTTGTTTGTTTGGTATGTGCTTTACTTTATAATAAAATGACTAAGAGGGACAGGGAGAGAAGGAAGGGAGAAAAGGAGAGAGAAAGAGAAAGAGATATGGAGAAAGAGACTGATTTAAGAGATTTGACAATCAATTGTAATGAATCAACTTCAGTTGGACCTTTTTCATTGGAAACAACTATAAAACAAATTATGAAAATATCAGGGAATTTTGAACATGGAATACTAATGTTGCTAATAATTACTTTTTAAACTTGATAATGGTACTGTAGTTATACTTTCAGAAAGAGTCTTATTTTTGGAGATACTCAAATATTATTTAGAAATAAAATTATATGATGTCTGTGATTTGCTTCAAAATAATCTTGGGGTGCAGTGAGTAGCTCTACATGAAATAGGACATAGTCTCTATTAATACTTGTTGAGACTAGTAAAGATACAGGAGCTCATTGACCTCTCTCTGATTGTAAATTTTTATAGTAAAAAGCCTAAATGATGGTTAACAGTTTTGCATACATCAATAAGTGTAAGTAATATGCCTTCCAGTTAAAAAAATATATATGATTATTTACCCTGCAATCAAGGTTTTAATCTTGAACCTTATTTGATAAGGTTATTCCCATACACATCCTGTCATTTTTTCCTCTCCTTTTCCCTCATGCGTTCCTTCTGCCTGGAATGCCTTTCTCCCTTTAGAGCAGATCAAATTGTACCACCTTTATTAATTGTTCCTTGTTCCCTCCAGCTGGAAAAAATTTTTGTCTCCTGTACTCCTGTTTATTTGTGCCTGTTTCAGTATTATTTTTTACTTCTTTTATTTTTTTAGTCATTCATTCATGACTACAGATAGTCCTTAATATACAGTGGTTCAACTTAAATCTTTTCAACTTGATGATGTGTTTATTGGGATAAAACCTCATAGCATGTCAAGTAGCTTCTTATGATTTATGATGGGGCTGTGGCTTCTACTGAATGTTTATCACTTTCACATTATCATAAAGTTAAAAAATCATAAATAGAACCATCATAAGTTGGGGATCATCTGCTGTGTTGCCAGCATTAAATCCATTTTTGACTTAACCATATTTTTGACTTATGATAGGTTTATTGGTATGTAACTTTCATCATAAGTTGAAGAATATCTGTATACTAGCTGAAGATTAACTGTGATTAATGCAATATGCCAGGGGGTTAGGAGGACACCATAATGAATAAAATATATGCCAAGAGCTGTGTAGTCCCAAATGACCTCATAATTTAATACAAATAAGTTTGTAAATATGAAGAATTCCTATTGTTATCAAAATGTAAACTTCGTGGTTCCATTGCTGAGTCTGTCCTGCAGACTCTGGCTGAGCGACGGATGAAAGGAATACTCAGACACAGTGATTTTTGCATGAGAGCAGCTAGGGGACTGCTGGAAAGTGAGCAGCCCCAATAAGCTGAAGCTGCTTACTTTCATTCAGTACAGAAATAATGCCGAAAGCCTGGAGTAAACACAATCTGCAGGTAATTAACATTGTTCCCCTTTACACGGAGCAGTCGTGTGCATGCATGAGTAAACATCGGTTTTAGGACAACATGAGTTAACAAGCCCATTTAAGATAAATTCCCCTAAACTTCCATGTACCTACACCTCGCCTTCTGCCTCAGGGTAGAACAGCTGCCTTCAGCTTATTCTTCCCTGAAGCTCTGCAGAACCTTCTGGCCTTTCAAGGTTTGTGTCCTTTCCGTATAATTTCTCCCACCACTCTGATAGATATTCCCACATTTCCCCCTTTTCTGTTTTTTGCATCAGGTTCTGTTGATTAGAGAGTACAGATGTGTACAGCAACAGGCTTGTCAGGCGTAGCAGTTACAGCTCATTTTCCTGCTTTGCATCCTAGAATTAGTAAATAACATGAGACAAACATGAGTATAATCAGTAATATTTTTTTCCAATCAAGGAGTGACCCCCAGGAGTTGGGGGGTCTATCCACAAGAGATGTTCTTGCACATCCTTACATATGGCTGTTTGTTGGGCATGTAGGTCTATGGTGTTTAGGGATTCTTGAATTTTAGTTTTAAGTTGCTTTACATCTGGAGTTACATTATCATGTAACATTCCCGTGACGTGTTGTTTCACCTCATCCTAACTATGTATTGGTGATTCCAAGATAGAAAGGTGATACAGATATGCTTATGCTCCCAGTTGGAGTTTAATTCCTGTCAGAATGCCAGTGCATCTTGTGGCTCCTGTACGTATTCCAAGGCAGCCTCAAGGGCTTGCAGACGTGCAAGAATCTTTTGATCTATACCCTGCTGTAAGAGAAGTTCATTAGACACTTTTCTGGCTAAGTTATCCACAAAGGTAGGTGTTTGTACTGATTCAGTAATAGCAGTGGCTAGGATGACTATGGCCAAGACTACAAAAGCTGTAAGTGTACCTAGGAATCTTTTGTGTCTGAATTGGGACAGGGCATGTTCTAAGGTGGCAAGAGCAGAGGAACCTTGCCAATCACGTGTCAAATTGACTGGTAGGAATACCTCAAATTGTCGTCTTAATATCATGACACTAGTAATTTTTAAATTCCATATATTGCAATTAGTGATGCATGAAGTGAAACAAGCCTGTCCCTGCACTTGGGTTACAAACATGGAGTTTTGGGGTGTTCTGGAACCTTGCCAATTACATGTCAAATTGACTGGTAGGAATACCTCAGATTGTCTTCTTAATATCATGACACTAGTAATTTTTAAATTCGATATATTGCAAGTAGTGATGCATGAGGCGAAACAAGCCTGTCCCTGCATTTGGGTTACAAACATGGAGTTGTGGGGTGTTCTGGAAATACTGGTTCCCGTAAGGAAAACATATGGATGGGTAGTGCAAATCAGGCACTGATCTGTGTGACTATGAATAAAGGTCATAGTGTACTTGTTACTGGAATTGTGTTACATCCCATGCCAGGTTTTAAGCGGGGGTTGCTAAGATGTCCCAGGTGCCATAAAGTGTTTTGGGGTGGCATGGACTCTACTTGGGTTCTGGGATATCTCATCCCTCATTGGCCCAAATCATAGGGGAATGGGACATGCCTATGAAACTGTGATGCCACGATAGACATGGACATCAGTATGGTTGGCTCGCAAATGGCTTTGGGGGCCCCAGTCTATGATGTTATAATTGCCTAACATGGGCTTGTCCCCCATGACAGACTTCCCAGCCAAAGACCAATCCATTATTTTTCCGGCTTTGTTCTTTAGCACAGGGAGGAATGTTGGGGAAAGTGGCATTGGTTGCATTTCCTGGCTTGAGGCTACCTGCAACCAAGAATGTTAAAGCGTTTCCTTTGCCGTGATGTAGGCATAATTGTGTTTGGGCAGGTATACAGTAAGGGTTAGAATTTATATAACTTATACAATGTGGGAGGATTGTGGAGTGATACGTAGTATTACCTGGCACCTCAGTCTAATGTGTGCCATTAATGAGGAACCCTACTGGAGGTACGTCAATCCCTCCTAGACACACAGTGATATTATCAGAGGCTGGGAAAGGTGTGTCTGCACAGGTAACAGGGCGGAAAAAAGGTGGATCTAAGAGATGAGCCCAACAGAGTGTAACAGATATGAGTTGCAGGCAAAACAAGAGCATAAAAAGGATCAATACCCTATGTGAGTTGCAGCGTACAACAGAGAGCATAGCAAGGAAGAAATTACCTGGAGTGAATGGTGTTTGTGTCCGGAGTAGGATTTACTCGGCCTCCTGAGCTGTATTCTTCAGCATCCCCCAAGTAATGTCTAGGGCCTGTGTTGTCCAACGAAGCTGCATCATCCAGGACTGCGGGTCCTGCAGGATCATTTCCTTCATTTCTATATCAGGTTGGGTCCTGGCCACACCATGGGAAGGTTTGGTGCATCATGCTGGACTCCAAAGAGGACCTGAGGGGGTGTGAACACAAGCGTATCCTCTTCCCCACGTTAGCAAATCATTTGGACCACAGCATACATTACTATTTACATCTTTCCATAAAACTGCAGGTTCTATATCTTGGGAAGTTTTAGCCAAGTGCTTTTGTATAGCTGATTGAAATTTATTATCTAAATTTAAGAAATTAAGGGTAAATAAGGGTTGGGCCAATAGTGTTGCAGGATCCTTACCCATATTCCCCCTTTTGTTTTTTGAGCATCTTCTTAAGAGTGGAATGGACACATTCTACTATGGCCTGTCATTGGGGGTTGTACAGGATATTTGTGGAATGTTGGACATTCCACGTGTGACAAAATTGGTGAACTTGTGAGCTGGTGTAAGCAGGACCATTATCAGCTTTAATTTTTGTGGGTTGTCCTATAAACACAAAAGTTAAAAGAAGATGTTTAATGACTTACCAGGTGGACTCTCAAGGAAGAGCATGTGTGCTAATTAGGTGGGAAATGGTATCAATGGATACGTGTACATATCTTAGTTTTCCAAATTCAGGGACATGTGTAACATCTGTTTGCCATAACTGATTAGGTTCTAGTCATTTAGGGTTAACAGCTGTTGAAGGAAGGGACGTGCCTGTGAGCTGGCAATCTGGGCATTGCAGGATAATTTGTTTAGCTAGTCTGGGTAAGTTGAAACTGTTTAGTTAAGTTTCTCCAGTTTTGGTGGAAAAATTCATGTGATTGGGTGGCTTGGTCAAGCAGTGACATCATAACCTGAAGGTCTGCTTGATCATTACCATGAACAAGTGGGCTAAGCAGTGAACTGTAGGCTCAAATGTGTGTAATGAAAATAGGATGTGTACGTTGATACAACAATTGCTGAAGTGGAAGAAAAAGTGTATACAAGGTGGGCTTGAGGGTGGACTTAGTGAGGGCTATTTCAAGGTTCTGCAATAAATGAACAGAGTAAGCAAGAGTCACTAACAATATTGATGGGCTGAGTGGAAGAGGGTTCTAGGGCCAACATTAGGGCTCCAACCTCAGTTCTCTGAGTGCTAGTAAATCCAGATTGAGTGAGAGAGTTATGTGATTCCCACCAGAAAGCCTCTGATCCATTTTTACCAGAGCCATCAGTGAAAAGCATTAAAGCATTAGGTATGGGGGAGTGAACTACCTTTGTAGGCATAACTACAGGAGTATGAGATAAGAACTGGAGTAGTTTGTCAGCGGGAAGGGCATGTTCTATATGGCCCGCATAATCAGAGAGTGCTATCTAAAGGTCTAGAGATGGGGCAGGACTGCTTCCAATTCTTTTTTACTTAAGGGTATTCTTATGACATCAGGGTCATAACCTTGTAATTGATTGCATCGTTTGCCACCTGTATAGTTGGCTTTACTAATTAACTGGACATAGGGAGATAGTGTTTTAGTCCCAGTATGTGAGCAAAACAGCCATTCTAGGCAGTGCATCCCTGGGTCCATCTGTCCTGTTAATACTGTTGGGGAATGTTTAGTAGGAAAAACAAACAGTTGGACCGAATATCATGGGTTCTATGCAATCTAGTTGCCTCTGAGAAATAGCTTGCTCTATTTTCTCAATTTCTCCTTTTTGCAGCAGGGGTTAAATATCTGGGGGAGTCCAGGGGTGCATTGCCCTTTAGGATAGAAAACAGGTTCTATAATCTGTCAGTAGTTATGCCCAAGGTGGGGTGAAGCCAGTTAATATTGCCCAGTAATTTTTGATAATCATTTAACGTGTGTAATTGTCAGTATTCAATTTAACCTTTTGAGGTCCTACTGATTGGGAAATTAGTATATATCCATGATATTTCCAAGGTGAGGACATCTGTGCTTTTGCAGATGCTGTGATTAAACCTCTTAACTGTGTATTCCTTATGACAGAGGCATATAAACCTAAAAGTACTGCCTCCATTGGGGCTGCTAGTAAAATGTCATCCATAAAATGGATAATCTTGCAATTAAGATATTCTTTTCTACTGGGGAGAAAAGCTTGATTTACATGATACTGACACATGGTAGGACTGTGGACTGTTCATTCCTTGAAGAAGTACTTTCCAATGAAATCGGTGAGCTGGCCTTTCATTATTGAAAGCTGGTATTGTAAAAGCAAATATTTCTCCTTCTTGTTCTGCAAGGGGTATGGTATAAAAGCAGTCTTTTACGTCAATAACATCTATAGGCCAATCTCAAGGATTCACTGTGGGGAAGGGAGCCCCTGAAGAAGGGGCCCCAGAGGTTGCAAATTATCAATGATAGCCAGTAAGTCATGGAAAAGTCTCCATTTACCAGACTTTTGGGGAATAACAAAAATGAGTGAATTCGAAGGGCTGTTTGATGGTTCTGTGTGGCTGACATTTAATTTTTCCTCAACTAAGTCATGGGCTAGTTGTAATTTATCTCCCTTTAAAGGTCATTGTTCTATCCAAATAGGAACTTGAGAGAGCTACGTCAGGGTTAGGAGAGGAATTACAACAGTGGCCATTATTAGAAAGGGGTCTGCAGAGTGACCCTCTATTGGGCTAATAAGTCCTATCCCCAGTGATTAACAGGTATGGGCATGATTAGAGGTTGTATAACTGCTTTTCTTCCCTCCAAATCACAACATATTAGGGGGTGTGCACTCTGCTTGGCTCTATGCACTTCCCAATGCCAACAATTTTTTGTTTCTTAGTGACCCAAGGCCAAGTTTCTGGCCAGTTTTGATCTCTAATGATTGAAATGTCCACCCCTGTGTCCAATAAGCCAGTAATTTTTTTATATCTGATTTTTAAGGTAATCATGGGTCTCTGATCAGGGATTAATTGGTTCTAATATACTCCTCTTGTTCTTGTGCCTCCAAAATTTCCCTTTCTTTTTTGCTTTCCCTGGGTGTTGGGGACTCAGTATTGTGAAAGTAGTAACTGAGCTATCTTTGAACCAAGGGGAAGAATGTGCAGACCTTTGCATTGTATCATAACCAATATCTCACCTTGATAATCACTATCAATTACCCCAGTAAGCACATTGATTCCTTTATTGGATAGGCTTGATTACCCTGGGACCAATCCCACTGTTCCTGGAGGCAGTGGGCCCTAGATCCTTGTTGCAACCCTTTCAGGGTCTTCTTCTTTTAGCACTAATTCACTGGGGAAACATAAGTCCAGTCCTGTCTTCCTAAAGGTGGCTTCTCTGAGAGAGAGGACTGTGGACCTTCCATTGGATCAAGGAAGACTGCTGGCATTGCCTCAGTTTGGAGCAAAGTCTGGGGCTGGCCTCTCACGAAGTTTCCCATCTGATTACTCAGGGGGTTGCCATCTTTTTCAAACTGAGACTTGTATTGTTTTGCCCAATGTTTCCCTTTTTAACATTGTAGGCATATAGAGGGGGCTTCTTTTCCTAAGTTACTTTGGTCTCTATTATTGTAGAATTTCTGCTTCCTATGACCTAGCTCTCCGCATAGAAAGCGATTTGTGCTTATCTCCTTTATCACTTTAGGAGGCTTTAATGTCATAGCCAATATGTGTGTTTCAGTCCCCACCAGTTGACATGCTCGTATAAGTTTCCCAACTGTAGCTGCCTTTCCTCTGATTGCTTGCATTGCTTGCTGACAGTCTATGTTAGCATTTTCATAAACCAGTTGCAGCAATATCAGCGGCCTGTGCGTGATTAATTTGTCTTGTAATTGCCTGGGTTAACCGATTGATAAATTCAACAAATGGCTCCTGAGGCCCTTGTCCAACATTCACAAAGAATCCCTGTTGAACTCCGCCTTCGGGAATTCGGTCCCAAGCCCTGAGAGCACACAAAGACACTTGTGCATGGGCTTTGGAAACAAAACTTAATTGTTGTTGTACATTGACATAGGAACCCCTCCCCTGGAGCATAGCAGCCGTTGTGTTTTGCCTGACCAATTGATTCTGGTTGGCTGGTTGTTCGTACGACTCATCATATTCTGCCTTCCAGAGGAGGTACCGACTGGTCTCTAAAGCTGTTTTAGCTAACACTGACCAGTCCTATGGAGTCATACAGAAGTTGTTTACTATAGCCTCAATTAATCCTTTTGTAAATGGGCTAGCAACTCCATTTTTTCTAATGCTTTTTATTATCTCTTTATAAACGTCAAAAGAAATGGGTTCATATACCCGATTGCATTGTTAATCTTGCATTACCGTAGGGCGGGACAAGAGCTCCCCATCTAATGTCGCTTGCCTAAGACGGGGCCCCATAGCTGCAGTGCATCCCTTGTCTTTTTTCCAATTTATTGGAGGAAAGTGCTCAGTATAAACCTCCATTTCCTCTTTTGTATCTTTACCTGGTAATTATGGGGCTGAGGGAGGAGGAGGAGGCAGTAAGGTAGGTGATGGTTCCTCCTCCCTCCCCTTTTTAAGCTCTGCTGTATAGAGCGGGGCCAAAGCAGCTCTGACTAAGGGCCATACGTTAAAGATGTTACTGGGGCCCATTGCACTTGTGCATGATGTCATTTAAGATTTCTCCCCACTTGTTCCCAGAGCTCTAGGCCTAGCGTGCTTTCTTCTGAGAACCACAGGTTATGGGAAACAATGGTTTGCATTACGTCCCTTAATTAAGCCTGCAAAACTGAGGCCCTGCTAGCTTTAGGCAGCTGTTTCAATACTTTCCTATACTGTTTCTGTTGAGCAGATAACTGTTGTCCCATGATGAAACCCTAACTTGAAAATTCCCCCGAACTTGGAAATCCCGAGTGGGCACCAATGACTTACTGACTGTGCAGCCTCCTCACCTTTGTTTTGGTGGGTTCCGTCATGATCCGTTGCGGCATTGCGGACACGGGGCACCGAGTGCTGAGTCTGTCCCACAGGCTCTGGCTGAGCAATGGATGACAGGAGCACCAAGACACAGGTATTTTGCGTGAGAGTAGCTAGGGGACTGCTGGAGAGTGAGCACCCTCGATAAACTGGAGCCGCTGGCTTGTATTCAGTACAGAAATAATACCGAAAGCCTAGAGCAAACACAACCTGTGAGTAATTAGCATTATCATTCACTTTTACAGGGAGCAGTCATGCCCATGGATGAGCAAAGATAGGTTTTAGGACAACATGAGTAGACAAGCCCATTTAAGATAAATTCACCTAAACTTCCTTGTACCTGCTCCTCACCCTCTGCCTCAGGGTAGAACAGCTGCCTTCAGCTTATTCTTCCCCAAAAGGACACAAAACCTTTTGGCCATTCAGGAAGGTTTGCGTCCTTTCCCTGTAATTTCTCCCACCACTCTTGAGTGATCTCCCACATTCCATAAGAGTGATAAGGAGAATGACTGTTGGTTTTAAGAAGAGAGAGATATGTATCCTATAAGACTACATATTTCTTGAGCGCAAAGTTGTATAATGTCTTACTCCATGTCTCCAATGATTTCCAGATTTCTGGTTTTCATGACAGGATGACATGGTGCTATTAACCAAGGTATGAAGTAACAGAGGAGAAGCAGGTTTAGGGAGTAAGTAATGGATTAGGTAATGCCATGTTAAGTTAGTTGCTGATGTCTGTGAGACATCTAGGTGGCAGGTGGTAGTGACTAGCAGGTAGTGGTTACATGATTATGGGTCTGGGGATTAGGAGAGCAATCAGAGCTAAAGACAAGGAATTGGATGCATTCATGTGATAGTTGAAGCACTTAAGAAGACTAAGTAAAGTGAGGAGAGAACTGAGCTAATGCCATATTCTGGAGATACTGTTCAATAATTTCTGATATGTTGCTTTGTTTCTCTACCTTTGGGTAATCAACTGACACCTGTAATCCTAAGACTTCTGCCATCTTGGAAACAAAACAAAGATTCTTTGTCACTGCATCCTCCTGTCTCTGACCACCTGTGCTATTTTCCTTCTATTTTCTGCCTTTTCCAATCATCCCCAAGCATCTACCTAGGTATCTTGGCCCTTCTTCAGCAATTATTTTTTAGTTGTTATCAACAGAAATAACTACCTGTATGGTATGATAGATCCTACCTGTATGGATCTGTCTTTTAATCCTCATGGACTTATTTGCATTACTAAAGGAAAACACTTTTACAATGTCTCTTTTAGTAATGCAAATAAGTCTATGAGGATTAAAAGATAGATTCATAATAATAAGTTTCAGGAAATTTGCTTTGCTATTATCTGAAAGATGCTGCTAATCTTAAGAAAGAAAGAGGAAACTAATATTTCTTACATTTCAGTAGTCACAAGGCAGTCTGCTATGTGCTTTATGTTCATATGTAACACCAGCTCTGCAAGGGAGATATCATGTTTTGACAGATTAGGAAAGGGCAATTCAGAGAGGTAAACAATAACAATAAACAATTCAGAGAAGTAAACAATAACAGCTAACATTTACTGAACACCAGTATTGTTCCAAATTCTTAATTTTACTTAATTTTTTCAACATCCTTATGAAATAGGCTGTCGTGTTTTCCCCATGTTATAGTTGAGGAACCAAGGTATAGAGTGATTGAGAAATATTTCCAAGGCTACAGAACTTGGAGCTAAGATTCTACCCTATGTAATGTGTCAGGAAATCACACTTTATATTTCCCTGTATAATTTATTCCAAACAATACAGCTATTAATGAGAGAGTCTGGGATTTCAGGCCAGTTACAAAAACTGTACTCTTTCGAACTGATGTAGAGAGGTGGTCCCATCTTTACTTTTGGAGCTTAGGACGTTTTGGAAGGGCAGGGTGATTTTTGAACACATACTGGGGTGTGAATGGGACTGTGGGACATAGGGAAACCTGTGGATAGAGGGCCCTGAGAAATTAGAGGAGTCGCAGACAAACTGAGATTACAGGGAACAGAAAACCAAATGTTTCTATTTCAGAATTGCAGAATAAATGGAGTAGGATTGGATTGTCCTCCTCCACAAGCTTTCTCTTTCTCTCTCTTCTTTTTTTCTTCATGGCTGAGTTTCTTTTTAATTTAGGACCCAGAATTCACAATTCTCTAATTCAACATTGTGTATTCTAGTTTAACTTCTGTGAGTTAAACTGACGTTCAGTAAATATTTGTGGAGCCAGGTTTTGTAACTAGACTGGAAAGCAAACCAGAGTTTTAAGTGATTTACAGAATTTCAAATAGCTGGCTTATAAAAGAACTTCTGAAATATAAAATGTGTATAAATGGGAGACTGCCTGTTTATTCACATAGGAATCTCCAAGCATATAGAAGTAAACAGGCAGGCGATGCAATCCTTTTGTTGTTACTTTTGTTACTAATGTTATGAGATTAATTTAGAGTCTTTGGCAAGCCATCCTAACTTTTGTAGCACTGTATCAATTTTCTTGTTTATAGCTGGATATTTAAAACTTTATTTTTAGAGATACTTATAAAAGCATAGAAAATTTTCTCTTCTCACCAAGGATCAAAGGAACTATTTTGTTGGGCGTTTTGTAGATTACATTTATCACAGCTGCTGAAATACTCTCAACTGCTATTTATCTGAATAGATATCATTCTAGATATAACTCTTCTCAAAGCTAGTTTTCCTTGTACCCATAGTAATTATTAAAATTCATATATTACCTCCACTTTTAATTTTTATTGTGAAATTAATCAGAACTGATCAAACTTTTTTTATAAATATTTCTTGGAAAATAGGAAAATATTTGCTTTTCTAGATTAAGTGCTATCAGGAAAGAACATTTCTGAAAAAGTGCCAGGCTTGGCCTTCTTGTTGACACAGCACATAGTGTTGAGAAGTTAGTTCAAGGTCTGTGTAGTAGTAGGCTTTGTTTTTTAAATGCTTGCTCCTATTTGATTTGACAACTTAGATTCGTTCTTTATCTCTTTTCTTTCCCTACACTTCCTATATAGTGATTGGATTTTCAAACTGTAGTGTGAAAGAGTGTGTATCATATTTTCTTTCAGAGCTATTCACATATAATTCTATATGTGTATGCATATACATATATTTGATATATGGTTTAGGGCCTCTGAGGACTCAAGATTCGTGACTTAAAGACAAAGCGAAATTCAAATAGCTATGAAGCCTTGAGGCCACATCAGGCCATGTAAATCACCTGCTCTGTACTTGATAGCACTTCATTCTTATCTTGTCTTTGTTACTATAGTGATCACATTTCTCTTTTCTGTAATAAGTAGTGGCCACTCTTTCCCTATCTCTCTTTCTCTTGCATACCAAGCACACAACATAAAACTGAGCCAAATATATTGTACTTAAGAATTGATTAAATAATTGAATGGATTAGCCTGCATTGTAAAATTCCAGAGAATAAGGGCCATTGGTGTTTTTTTTTTCCGGCTACTATATACCCAGCACCTAAGCCAGTGCTGGCTCATAGGAGGGACTTTGTAAATATTTGCTGAGTAATCTTTGAATGACTTAGTTCTGTTTATTGGAAATACTAGTTTATATAACTCTTCTGAGACTTCATAGCAAAGTATAATATGTTTTATATCAACTTAATCTTGGATGCAAAAACTTCAGTAGATACTACTAACAGTTCAAACCGTATATCTCAATTAAACTGTTTGTATCTTTACGTCTACTTTCCTTTTTCATCCTGCAACCCACCACCCAATGTCTTAGATTGAAAATACTCATCAGCACTTATAGACTCTACAAGCTCCCAACTCCATGCCTTTTGTGTCTTGGCTTTTCTTGTTCGTACCTTTGATTAGGCACCACTAATGTATCAAGCATTTACCAAACACCAAGTATTGAGCAACTTTCTGACCATGCAGATATGGAACTTATTGCCCTCCACTGGCCCTCATACAATTTAATTTTCCAAAGGAGGAAATTTGCATAAAAACAGAACATTATAATATTGTAGTTTAAGTCCTAACAGGAAGGGAAAAAAACTAGGACAATACAGGTGAGTTCTTCACACTTTTTCTTGCTCCTAAAGTGTCTGTTTCCTATATCTGTCCTCTTCCTCAATAGATGTTAATATTCTACTTATCCTTCAAGAACCAGCCCAAATCTTTCTTCTTCATTAAGTTTTTCTCAGTTGTCTTGTTTTGATTCCACACTCTCCTGCCCCTAACTGCCTTTTATTGTGGTTTAGGGCCTCTGAGGACTCAAGATACATAACTTAAAGATGAACCCAAATTCAAATAGCTATGAGGCCTTGAGGTCGCATCAGGCCATATAAATCACCTGCTCTGTACTTTGATAGCACTTCATTCATATCTTGCCTTTATTATTATAGTGATTGCATTTCGCATTTCTCTTACACGGATTGCAGAAATTAGCCTGTTTTAAGTGATAGGGCCACATCACACTTTTCACTCAGGCTGACTCCAGGCATGGCACAAGTTCAGGGCTACTGTATAACAGGCAGAGACAGTATCAGATGAAATTAAAAGCAAGGACTTTGCAACAAGTAGATCTGAATTCAAATTCCAGCTTTAACACCGTCTAGTGGTATGACATTGACAGTTACTTAACTTGTCTAAGCCTTGTTCATTCATCTATAAAATGGAGGTAAAAGCATGGCAAGCTTTACATGTTTAGAATAAGGATAAGATGATACAGAGTACATGTTAAGTGCATGTCTCCGTATAATTTTTATTGCTTTGTTGCAATCCTCCATTAGACTGTGAATAACTATAAGTTAGAATTGTGTCTTTTCCATTTTTGTGCCTTCGTGCAGTTCTTTACATATTGTAGGTTTATTGAATGGAAACACTTGTTCTTACTTCGTCAGGCCATTCTTCCACTGCACCCATCCCCTCCCCACATGATTCATTTCAGTTGAAAGCTCCCAAAGTCGTTTCTTGTGTTGTTCTTTACCTATATGTTGTGGTCAGTTGCCACAGCAACCAAGGCATAGTTGAAAAATCACTCGTCTATTTAACTTCTCTCTTTTGAATTCAGAATGAGGAACAAATGGGTCAACTCGAAGGATTTGTTTGTCTTCTAGTCAGACAAGTGTTTGCTTCATGTGGAAATTCTCTTACTGTTAACTCATTTCTTATATTTTAAAGCATGTTTCCTATTCTTGGGGGAATCTAAATGTTTAAGTTTGTTTTCTTCTGGATTCCAAATAAATGGTTTTGAAATCAATATAACATTTTCAGGATGTATTTTTAGCAATAGTTTATGTTTAATAGTTAATAGTTTATTACATAATTACTTACTACGTTTAAAATTATACTGTGTCTCAGGTACATGTGTTGAAGGGTCTAGAGACAGGGTTGCTGTTAAGAAGGAGAGAGCTAACCAGACACAATAAGTTAATGTTGATGGACATTAGTGTAACAACGCCCTGAATTATCCTCACCACGCATATTACTTAGAATGTAAAATATTCCCTTTATTTCTCAAATGTTTTAGGCCTAGTAGCTTTGAAACAGCTATAAAAAGTTTCTTTCATCACATTCTTAAAGAAATACTATTGACAAGTTCAATAATAATAATTGATTTCTTATCCTTCAAAAGTGGGCTTCTTCAGTTTACCACCGATTGCAGGAATCAGTGGTTTAAGGGATAGAACCACATCACACTTTTCACTCAGGCTGGCTCCAGGCATAGCACAGGTTCAGGGCTACTGTATAGAATGAAGAGACAGTATCAGGTGAAATTAAAAGCAAGGACTTGGAAACAAGTAGAACTGAATTCAAATTGCAGCTTTAACACTGTCTAGTGGTATGACATTGACAGTTACTTAACTTTTCTAGGCTTTGTTCATTCATCTATAAAATGGAGGTAAAAGCATTACAAACTTGACTTGTTTGGAATAAGGATCAGATGAGACAGAGTATATGTTAAGTGCATGTCTTAGTATAATTTTTATAGCCTCAACTCATTGCTGAGGAGGGATGTTCATTCTTAGTTAAGAAGCTAGTGAAAGGCTGTTATTCAGCTGTCTGGAAAACTGAATTTCAGCTCTCTACTGTGTTATCTAGAATATCTGTCTCCCTTTTTTCTGTCTATAAAACAGCAGCATGTTTAGTTTGATCTGTCTACTTCACAGGGATTTAAGAACAGCTAAGCTAACAAATAAGGGGGTACCTTTGAACTGTTTAAATGAAAAGTATCACAAAAATAAAAGAGTTCTATTGATACCATAAACTCAATTCAAACCAAATCTGACATAAACTTATTAGAATACAGGCCTTTGAGACCTTATCCTTTGTGATAACCTAAGGATATTGAAATCATTTGCTGATGTGACAGTGCCTAGAAGTATTGCTTATCTTACAGGAGAAGCTGCATAGAAAAAAATACATTACCTGAGCTTATAGCAGATTCCTCTTGATGATCTTTTCCATGAAATGGAAGTTCAATGCTGTTCTTAAAATAAGCATTTCCTGTGACAAAGCATTACAAAATGTGCCTTTGCATAACTGTCATATTTCAAAATACATGCTCTAGGAATTGAGGAAAACCTTAATCATACAAACATTAAAGATGAAATATGTGAATATAAAAAATTGAAATTACAGGCTAGTGGTAGACTCCCAGAAATTTAAAGATGTAAAACGCCTTACAGATAACCTAATCTTGTTGTCATAGGTGATTTATTGATATTTAAAACAAAAACAAAAGCTTTTCTAAAAGTAAATGTTCAGCAGGTATTTTTGTCACAGATGATGTATTGATTTTTTTCTCAAAAATTGCAAAAAGTAATAATTTAGCCAAATAGTGAGACTGAGAATTCGAAACAGGATTCTAGTTATGTAGAATGAGATAGTTCAGTCTCACAATTTTAAATGTCAACAGTTACGTGAAAATGTGAATTAGAAGCGGAAATACATTCCTAGGTCTTGATAAGGTTCATAAAGATATTTTGCTTTTAGATTCTGAAATCTGTGATACTCAATTATAAAAATGGGATAAAGTCAGTGGCTCGTACCTGTAATCTCAGCAGCTTGGGAGGCTGAGGCAGGTAGATCACGAGGTCAAGAATTCAAGACCAGCCTGGACAGCATGGTGAAACCCCTTCTCTATGAAAAATACAAAAATTAGCCAGGCATGATGGCGTGTACCTATAGTCCCAGATACTCAGGAGGCTGAGGCAGGAGAATTGCTTGAACTCTGGAGGCAGGGGTTGCAGTGAGCTGAGATACCACCACTGCACTCCAGCCTGGGTGACAGAGCAAGATTCCATCTCAAAAAAAAAAAAAAAAAAAAAAAAGAGAGAAAAGAGAAAAGAAAATGGTATAAAGTAAAAGAACAATACAAAACAAAGAGTTTGGAAATATCTGATCAGGGAAACAACAGGGCGATTAAGAATGCCAAAATCAAACATCTAAATTGAAGCCTGGATTATCAGACAGAATGACTGGATTCCCAAATTAATATAATCAGTGAAGAAATATTACAGAAAGAAAAAGAATTGCTTTCTAAATAGCAGGTCTTGCAATTGCTCAAGCTTCCTTAGTCATTATTTCAAAACTGTAACTTTGCTTTACTATCAACATAGGATGCCCAGAATTGATCCTGAGGCAGGAAGCCTGTGTTTTTAAAGTCACATCTTAGTTTAGAATTTTAATTTCTCATGATCAGAAAAGATAATGGCATGTATTTCATTTATTCTTTGCAGAAATCTTATCAACTACTTGACCAAAATAGTTTTATAAAAACTGCAGCATGGAGATTTAGGTATTCTGTGCAAAATTAGATGTGAGTGTACGTGTGTTGTCTGTGCATTTTCTATGTATGTATCTGAAAAGTAAAATTTTATTTTTTTAATTGTTCTAGGGCTGTAATAAAATACAGAATTTTCATAATGTAGTACCTGAAGATATGAACTTGAGTTTTCTCATTGCCTTAATTTCAAATAATGGAAATTACACATGTGTTGTTACATATCCAGAAAATGGACGTACATTTCATCTCACCAGGACTCTGACTGTAAAGATAGTAGGTGAGTATGATCAGTATCCAGAACACGTAAGAAGTATGTGATAATCTTATCATGGTTTTTAATCGTTTTTTACACACTAGTATGTAAATTGTATAAGAAAAGAGATTCATGTTTTTGTTTACAGCACTGTCTCTAGAACCTCAACAACTCTGTGCACATAGTAAGCATTCAGTAACTCTGGGTTAACGGAGTGAATATGTGAATGAATGAATGAAGTAAAGGTAGTTTGGGGAGGGAAGGAAGTACCAGACAGATCTGTGTTCAGATTTTATCACTGCCACTTATTAGAAACATGACTTTGAACAAGGTCTGTGTCTTTATCTGTACTCTACAACTAAAATTGATTGAGAATATTAGAAATAATATTCATATTGTGTTAATGCAGTTTTAGGCAAGCAATAGAGAATCGGTGAATGGTAGGTAACATTTTTGTCAAAAGAGTGTTTTACTTGGATTAAGTAAACTCTCTGTTTCTATATACTGAAACTGCCGTAGTTATTGCTGAAGATACTTGCTTGCAATAATGTTCAACCATTATTTTGCAGTAAGAGAATAGGGGATGAGAAACGGCAATTCTTAGGCAGAGTTGACAAACTCCTAGCAAATCCAGAAATAAAGAAAAGTAGTGTCTGGATATGTCGCTTTTGGGGATGAGCCCTAGATACCGCTGTGTCCACTGTATTAAAAAAGATAGCATATCTGGATAATATTTTGTCATACCCTATCTTTTAATAGATGGAAACATTAGGCTGACTGACAGGAAGTAACCTGTGTAGAGACACTCCGTGAGTAACTTGAAGAAGTAATTCTAAATCCCATGTCTATGTTCAGGGCTTTGTCTAATGGTCTGATGTCAGATTTAGTGTAAGTTACCTACAAAAAGTCTTTAATATAGTGCACATAGTATTCAAACAATGTTGTAATCACTTCTCTTCTTTTTCTGCTTACTTTCTAAATAATGCTTAGCTGGGGATTAATTCATAAGAAAAAACGGACTAAATTCTAAAAGTCAAATGAATAATATAACCTTATATTCACCTTGGCAGTTGCTTCTAATATATGTACTTAAATGTATGCATTTTGGGGAAGTTGGGAATAAGCATACCTGGTCACTCTGATTAATAGATATAAAAATTGACAGACGCATCTGGGCATTGGGAGTTTCTTTCTCAACTTTCAAGCAATGCAATTTGTTGTTTCAAAGCTGTGAAGTATTGAGTATTTATTATATACCAGTAGCATTTCATTAATAAATATTACTTAGTTTATTTCTCATAATGAAACTGTGATGTGAGTTTTAATTATCCTCATTTTAGAGTTATGAAAACTTAGCTTTTCAGAAATTAGAAAAAACAAGTAACTTTGCTTTTGTATATTTATATGGTTAGTACATGGCCAAATCGGTATTAGAACTTGGTTATTAAATCTTTAGAGCCCATACTTTGGAAGATAACACTAACAACTCTATTCAATGTGTTATTTTTTTAAGTTTTGGAGTATTGAATATTATAAAGAGCAGCAATCTCATAAATGAATATTCAACTGATAACTAGTCATCAAGTAGAGTAATGTGCCAGCCTTAACGTCATGATTGTGAATTTTCCATCTATTTACTCATTAATATAATACTTATTTAACCAGGTTCCATACTAGATAATCTGGGTAATGTGAAGAAACCTAGAGAGAAGAAACAACTGATTAAGCATGAAAGCAATTAGTTATTATACAACATAAGACATCTATCTCATGTAAGCTTTGGAAAGCAACACTGGTTAAGCAATCTGACCTGAAACATGGAGGCTATTTAGTATATTTTATTTGTTTCTTTGGAAAGTAAAAGCTATTTTTTTGTATGCTTAAAATGTGTGACTTTTCTACACCAAGTAATTCTCACCCTTTCTGATGACATTAACTGCATGTCCTACATGTTAATTCAATTTGACACCAGCTATCCGGAGTTAGCACAGACCCCACAGGTGAAGGACTCATTCCTACCAAGACTGCCCCACCCCCTACTTTAGATTCCAGTCACAAGCAGTGGGTTCCCAGGTTACCCACAATTCTGTCTGAGTTGGCTACAAACTGAGGATTCCTACCACTTCCTCCTCAGGTTCTGTGATTTGCTGTAACGGCTCACAAAACTCAGGGAAACCTTTTACTTAGACTCACTGGGTTATTATAGAAGATATTGTAAAGGATTCAAATGAACATCCAGGTGAAGAGATACATAGGGTGAGGTCTGGAAGGGTCCTGAGTTCAGGGCTGCACCCTCCCAGTTTATGGATGTCCTCACTAGCCCGGAAGCCCTCCAAACCTCACTGTTTTGGGTTTTTATGCAGGTTCCGTCACGTAGACATTATTGAGTAAAAGGACTGGAAATTTCAGCCACACTCTCAAACTTCCAGGAATGGATAAAGGCTGGAGATTGAGTTAATAATCTATGATCTTTCTGGCTACTAGCAGTCATCCAGAAGCTATATAGGAACCCTAGTCACCAGTCATCTCATTAGCATATAAAAAGACACACATTACTCTGAGATTCCAAAGGTCTTAGAAGCTCTTGTATTAGGAATTTGGGACTAAGAACAAAATTAAAACAAAAGATGCTCCTGTTACCCCTATCTCACAGAAAATCACAAGGGTTTTAGGAGCCCATGTCAGGAGCTAGAGGCAGACATCAAATCTGTATTTCCTTTATTTCATACTTTGCTTGTTTTAAATGAATGAAGTATAGTAATTGAGTATATATTGGACTATAGGCCTTCTCTAAAACAAATGACAAACTATACTAGGAAGTTAGGCCAGGTTCAGAGAAGAGCAGATTTTTGAATAAGGCTATGTGATTTAACATCATGTCCCTTTTTTATTTCCTCTACCACAGGCTCTCCAAAAAATGCAGGCCCCCCCGTGATCCATTCACCTAATGATCATGTGGTCTATGAGAAAGAACCAGGTAATTACAGCTATGTCTCTGAATTTCACTTAGATTCTCTTAATTACAAGGAATGAAATGTCATTTAAGTTAATGCAGGAAATAGACGACTGCTGTAAAGAAACACATGAATTGAAAACTGAAATGCCAGAAACCAAGGCAGCTCTTGAGAATAGTTACTTCACTGATCTCATGCAACTCAAGAATTTTTTGCTTCACTCTTGGTGTCTGCTCCCTTCTCACAGTGCTAGCCATCTTACTCTGCTGATTAGTGATTTCCATTTGGTGCAAACTTTAGCTTGCACAGGGCTTTGGTTTGCCAAAGCTGCAACATGAGCACAAGATTCAAACATCCTTCAAGCTCCTGCTCCATTATGAAAGGTCAGTGGTGAATCTTGGAGGCAAGACTGTGAATATAATAGGTAACAACTGATAAAACTAATAGACATTGTTTGAGAACACTATTGAATGCTTACTGTTCTTCTTTTAGCTTTTGTAATTTTTTATTCTAGACAAAAATAATTTATAACAGACCAAATAAGAGGTAACGTTTTGTTCTTTCTTTTTTTTTTTTTTTTTTTTAAGACAGAGTCTTGCTCTGTTATCAGACTGGAATGCAGTGGTGCCATCTTGGCTCACTGCAACTTCCACCTCCTGGGTTCAAGCAATTCTCCTGTTTCAACCTCCTGAGTAGCTGGGACTACAGATCCGCACCACCATGCCCAGCTAATTTTTGTATTTTTAGTAGATATGGGGTTTCACTGTGTTGGTCAGGATAGTCTTGATCTCTTGACCTCATGATCTGCCCGCCTTGGTCTCCCAAAGTGCTGGGATTACAGGCGTGAGCCACCGCGCCCCATGTTGTTCTTTTCACTCAAAGGCTCCCATAGTTCAGTGAATAGGAAACTATAGAAAATTTTTAATATTTTCTATGTGGTATCACTTACAATAAATCCACATAACAACAAAGATAATAGCCCTCCAAAAAGAAAAGGATTTATTCAGGAATGAATTGCAGATAGCAATCCAGGAATAGGAATGCTATGGCATCCCATGTTGGGATCATAGTCATACCCCGAAAGCATAGGAACATAACAGTTTTGAAAGGCACAGTGAGGAAGATTACATAAGCTGTTTTGAAATAATTATCCTTGGTTATAAGAATCAGAAACAGGGTAACATCAGTCCAATCTTGACTGGCAATTGGTGGTCAGACCTCCTCACAGAAACATTATTTTTGTAAGGATTGTGCTGGCCTTTGTGCAATATAGTGGTTCTCAGAATCCTTGTACTAGTTTTTATAATAGGTCTGTGTGTTTCAGAGCCCCTTTTATACGACCTTTCAACTCCTTTTCGTTAGAATGTGTCACAAGTGACTCTATTTTGACTCTGACAGCTTTCACAGAGGTATAAAAGAGCATCTGTCTAAAATGTGCTAAAGATAATAGTCAGTTGTTAGTGGGTGAAAACAACTCAGAGGATGCCATTCAATAAAAAAGAAAGGTTAAAAAAAAAAAGAAAGGTGGAGAAAGCAGTATGGAGTTGTTAATGGAAAGCTGACAGACACGGGGACTGTCAAAATGGATCCTCCACTTGAAACACCTCTTTTTTCAGGCAGTACCTATTTTGTGGTCAGTAGGGAGTATGTGGGATATGTACCACAGAATGAAAAAAAAAATCAAAAAGTCTACAGAGTGGATGCAAGAGATATACAGCCCCGATGAGTATCTCTGGGCCACTATCTAAAGGATCCTTGAAGTCTTCAGCTCATTTGCCTTAAGCCATAAGCACAACTTGTCTGACATGCATGCAGTTGCTAGACTGGTCAAGTGGCAGTAACTTGAGTGTGATATTTCTGAGGGTGTCCCTACTCACACTGCATTGGGGCCTCAGGTGCTCACTGTGCATTTTTGCAGCTGATGACTTGAACTAGATGCTGCACAAGCACCATTTGTCAGAAAGTTTAACATGGATGTGGAACATGGATGTGGACTTCTTTGCCATCACTGTTTGGATGAGCACCTGAGGCATAAACCTTAAAACACTGACCATTATAGGCAATCTTAGGGAACATTTTGTGCATCCTTATTATTTCTATTTGGTTCCTCTTGTCAATAAGCCTCAGAAAAAAATGTATGGAGTTCTTTTTGGAGCAGGGACGCTAAGTCTTCATGTCAGAAAAGCTGCATGGTTTCTGCAGAGCACAGTTGGCAAGAAAGGCTATAACATTAAATGTTTATCTAAAATTAACATGAGTAGGAGTAAAAGTAGCTGTGACATCAGGGCAGGCAGCAAAGCATTCTGGAGCAAGGGGGCTGGGGTAGCTGGGGAAGAGACTGATGCAAAAAAAAAAAAAAAAAGGATCAATTAAAAGAGCTCAGGGACTTAACAAAATGAGATTTGACCTGTGCCAAAACTATTTTGAGAATTTTAAATATGACATTTTTCCGAGTATGAATAATTTATAGCAACAAACAATAATAAAGATACACGTGATCTTGTATGTTATGTTACATATGTTGACATAGAAATTTGATTTTACTCTAAAAAAAAAAAAGATAATAGTGATCAACATAGATGGAGAACAATACCAAAAAGTTAAGACAAGTTTGAAAATATGACTTGCTTTGTGAAACACAGATAATACGGTAAGAGGCTGAATTTCCATATATTCATATGAATTCTCTTCCTGCTGTCAGGGTAAACCCTTATTACTAACATAAATATATTTGTCTACCTGTCAAATTATGCTACAGAAAGATTGTTGAATCCATGTCCTCTTTATCTTCTTAGTCACATAGAGATTGGGAAAACTGGAGGGAAAAGACCTAAGAACAGTTGCATTGGGAGGGCAGATAGAGTATGGCCAGTGAGTCAGATAAGCCTAAGTTCAAGTTAGGACAACCAGGACACTTTCTGTGAGGAAACATAGCCACTGCCTATTAATATAGGTAACCAGGAAAGCAGGCATAAAACAGAACTGTTCTGGGCAAACTGGGAGGAAATGTCAGTCTAGGTCAAATCCTGGCCCTTTACTTATTAATGATTTAACCTAGGAAGGTCATTTAGCATCCTTAAGCTTCAACTTTTACATTTGTTAGACATAGATTAAAAAAAAAATACCTCATAGTGCTTTTATAAGATTAAATTAGGCCATTAATATAAATATTTAGCACAATAACTTGTACAAAGTTCTTAGTAAGTATGTTGCTGCTGCTGTCACTGCTGTTACTACTGTTTTCTGCCTAGGGATCTCCCTAAGCTCGTGTTCCATCTCAGGAGGACAGCATAGAGTTTTCTAGTTTTAGGTTATCTTAAAATTTATTGAATGCACCTTGATAGCTTGAACATTTCAAGATGGCCCTCTTCACCCAGATCTCTGTGTGATGATATTTCCCCATCTTTCCTAGTCAAGGGTGGAAAATATGGAGAACTTGTCCTTGGTCACCCTTCATGAGGAAAATAACAAAGGAGAAGAGCCGTCTACGGAGGTCTAGGGCTAAAAAGGATATTGTCAGAGACTTTTTGTTTTTTTGAGAAAGGGTCTTACTCTATTGCCAGATTGGAATGCAGTGGCACAATCTCAGCTCACTGCAACCTCCACCTCCTAGGTTCAAGCAGTTCTGCTTCAGCCTCCCGACTAGCTGGGATTACAGGCGTGCACCACCACGTCCTGCTAGTTTTTGTATTTTTAGTAGAGACAGTGTTCACCATGTTGGCCAGGCTGGTCTCAAACTCCTGACCACAAGTGATCCACCCGTCTAGGCCTCCCAAAGTGCTAGGATTACAGGTGTATGACACCACACCTTTTTTTGTTTGAAAAAGTCAGAGACTTTTTAAACAAGTATAATCATTTTAGAATGTATTTAGATTATATTAAAAACAGCCACTCTGCTAATTTCATACAAAGTTGATGGCCTTCTTTATTCGGTTTTGTTTCCTTTGAAATGAAGTATGGTACATTACCTTATTGGAGTCGACTAGAGAATTACTCATAAGCAGGGTTTCAGGTACACATAACTCATAGCTTCTCATTAGCCAGGGAGTAGAACCAATATAGCCATGTGAAGGATAAACACTGATGGGTTAACTTTGTCTTTGTTTTTTTTTTTTTGTTTTTTTCAGGGGAGGAGCTACTCATCCCCTGTACAGTCTATTTTAGTTTTCTGATGGATTCTCGCAATGAGGTTTGGTGGACCATTGATGGAAAAAAACCTGATGACATCACTACTGATGTAACCATTAACGAAAGGTAGCCATGGGGGCAGGCAAGGGAGTGACTAACCTTCGTTTCTCAACCTAATGATCTTTGATGTCTGCTCTAATCAATGGAAATAAAAATTCTCATTTTTCCCTATCACTAACAAAAGTCAACAAGATTTTCAAATTTTTGGTGACTGCATCCTAAAATTGGGTTACTGGACTGGCAATGCAAGGAACAGATGCTGCCTGATGACCAGTAAAGAATTGAATTAGAATGTTCTGAGGCTGAGCATCTTCATCAGATTGTCCACAGGGCATGTGCCTTATTGCCTTAAGCCCAGCAAGATTCACACATTTATGATACCCATATGGAAGTAAAGGGAATACATATCTTACATCAATAAAAAGGCCACAGTCGAGGGTTGTGGATATTTGGAAACCTATCAGTGTAGTTGTGTTTTTTCTTTTCTTGATCCTAGTGTCTGGGTCTATGTATTTTTGTCTCAGGTAATTATGTTTTGTTTTTTGCATTTCGGTGAGTATGCATTTCCTCTCTCCTCCTCTTTCTTGACTCACATAACCTATAGTTACATTTATAATTAGTTATTTTTTAAATATTAACTAAATATATTTGTGTACTTGAAATTTTATTTTAAAGGTAGATGGGTAGTAATATAACCCACTTTTAAAATAAAATAACATTTTATTCCTAAATAAACCTGACTATTCAGGGGGGTTGGAAAAGTGGAAAGTGTGAGTCTTTGAAGACAGAAGATTCCACAGTAAATGAAGCATACCATTACTAAACAGGAATTGGTTCACTGCAATAATTAAAAATTTGCAGCTAGTCAGCTACATGACAAAGTAATGTGGCTGGAGGCTCACAGGGAGAATTATTGATCTTTTTAGGAATTTTTAACACCTTGTAGCCCATTCTCATAATAATAATGAGTAAATAATATGGAAAGTCATGTTGTTCCACTTTGCTGCTATTGAAACTTACTCAGTGTTCATAGGATAGCAGTGGAGTTAAGCTTAAGCTAAACCAATCAGAGCCCTTAACCAAATTCTCAGACCTGACAGTAAGCCTAATCAAAAAGAGAACCTAGATGACAGGCAACTGTAGCAGAGAGATTTTTCAACATGATGAGCAAAGGAGTTCATAGGGATTTTAAGTTTTGATCTGAGACCCAAAGCATTTGATCTCTGATTCACTGAGAGTTGGATATATTTATTTTTACAAAGTTTATTTGTTCATAACTGCTTCCCCTTTTTATATATTAGGATTTAACCAGATTTTAGATTTCTGACCAAAATATTCTACCTTTCTTCAGAATCCATGCTTTGGGAATCACTGAAATGCATCAGCTATTCCAATGGGATAACAATAATGGCCTACATGAATATTTATTAAGCATTATTCTAATATTCATGGCTTAGCATATTCAGTCCTCAGAATTCCTGAATAAATTAACACATATAAGGCACTGTGTGGGCATTACAACTTTCCTCTTTTCCAAAAGAGGAACCTAAGATATGAAAGATTAGTTATCTCACCCAAAATATATAGCCAGGAATTGACAAATCCTGGATAAAAACTCAAATGAACCTAGCCCCAGAAGCTTCTCTCTGAACTGATACAGCATTCTTCCTCAGAAGTTTAAGCAAAAGAAACATTTTGTTTTGAAGAGAGATCTATAAAAAGAAGCCAGTATTGGGATTCGATCTAGACAATGGGATGGTGTGTAGTATAGATGGTATAATATAATATTAGAATCCTACCATTAATACTTTGTAATCACTGCATGACAGGCAGCTCAGTTTATCAACCTTCCTCACCCTAGCCTGTTGTGGGGGTCTGTGGTTTCTTACTTGTCTGATTCAGACACAGTCCCTAGCTCTCCAATCGTTCTCAAATGCTTTGATTTTCTTCCCTCTATGTCTAGTATAAGTCACAGTAGAACGGAAGACGAAACAAGAACTCAGATTTTGAGCATCAAGAAAGTTACCTCTGAGGATCTCAAGCGCAACTATGTCTGTCATGCTAGAAGTACCAAAGGCGAAGTTGCCAAAGCAGCCAAGGTGAAGCAGAAAGGTAATAGATGCACTCAGTGATGACTGTCTGAGCTCCAAATGTAACAGTGTGATGAATAAGGACAAAAGGAGAGATTAAGAACAAGAGAGCTCTCGCACCTAGCCCGACGGCATCTAACCGACAGTAATAAATCAAAGTTAAATGAAAAATATGAAAGTTTCCATCGATGTAAGGATACTCAAAATATTATTTCTGATATTGTTAGTACCTTAATGCCCAAATGTAGCTTGAAAAATGCACATGATTACAATCAGACACAATTTTGTGTCTGTACAATTATGAAAAATTAAAAACAAAATATTCAAAGCTACCAGTGATATAAAAAAGTGGTAGAATTGACTTAGCTATGTGGGCTCTCTTTTGGTTCCATATGAAGTTTAAGGTGGTTCTTTCCAGTTCTGTGAAGAGGGTCGTAGGTAGCTTGATGGGGATAGCATTGAATCTGTAAATTACTTTGGGCAGTATGGCCATTTTCACAATGTTGATTCTTCCTAACCATGAGCATGGAATGTTTTTCCATCTGTTTGTGTCCTATCTTACTTCCTTGAGCAGCGGTTTGTAGTTCTCCTAGCCATGTGCAGAAAGCAGAAATTGAACCTCTTCCTGACACCTTACACTAAAATTAACTCCAGATGGATTAAAGACTTAAACATAAGACCTAACACCATAAAAACCCTAGAAGAAAACCTAGGCAAAACCATTCAGTATGTAGGCATAGGCAAGGACTTCATGACTAAAACACCAAAAGCACTGGCAACAAAAACCAAAATAGACAAATGGGATCTAATTAAACTCCAGAGCTTCTGCACAGCAAAAGAAGCAGTCATTAGAGTGAACCGGCAACCAACACAATGGGAAAAAAATTTTGCAATCTACCCATCTGGCAAAGGACTAATATCCAGAATCTACAAAGAACTAAAACAGATTTACAAGAATAAAACAAACAAACCCATTCAAAAGTGGGCAAAGGATATGAACAGACACTTTCCAAAAGAAGACATATATGAGGCCAACAAGCATATGAAAAGATGATCACATCACTGGTCATTAGAGAAATGCAAATCAAAACCACATTGAGATACTATCTCACGCCAGTTAGAATGGTGATCATTAAAAAATCTGGAGACAACAGATGCTGGAGAGGATGTGGAGAAATAGGAACACTTTCACACTGTTGGTGGGAGTGTAAATTAGTTCAACCATTGCGGAAAGCAGTGTGGCAATTCCGCAAGGACCTAGAAATAGA